>JANZLH020000396.1:2150777-2163283 GCA_026770325.2 Erythroxylum fimbriatum
TTAATTTCTTTACTCATGAATAATCATCAAAAATCCTCATTTAATAACCTTAGCTTGCAAAAAGATTCGGGGTCCAACAAAAATCCTTTGCACTATTAGCCTCGAGAATACTGTCACGAATGGATTCATTCATGTTATACCTCCTAATTATCAAACAACATCGGTTAGAGTATTCCCACTCCTCATAGGATTTCTTATCCTTCTCAGTAGTATCATCAGTGGGTTTAGGTGGTGCATCAATTCTTAAGGCCAAGTTCATTCGCATGATAGTCAAATTCATCATGAGAGATTCAACCCACTACTTGTGGTTCGTTCCATTCAATGGCAACATGATAGAGACTCTCGGATTGCTTAAAGCTAAATGAGAACCAAAAGCAATAACCATGATATGTATGTTAAAATAGAATTATGCAATTTGCACTCTTTTTTTCAAATTAATTATATCATTCATGCTAAAGTTCCTTAAAAAAATATAGAACTCATTCACAAGTAAGAACAATTTATTAAATATTAGAACCAAATCATCAATGTACTATCAAAAGGATAGAAAAATTATGCAGTCCATAATATTTAATAAAATTTCTTCACCATATTAAGCATCCTACTAAGTAGTAATTATTGACAGGATAATTAATTGCCCGTATGGATCTTAATGTTATTTTAGAGGAAAAACACAAAATTTTAAACATATATTAATATTTAAAATTTTCTCATCACAAATAGTTTCACATGCTCAATTTTACGATAAGTAAAAATAAGCATTCACTATTGTCAACAAATAATCATATTTGCCACAATAAATTAAAAATAATTAGAATTATCAAATAAAAAGCATTGATTAATCTTTTGAATAAACATATGAAAAGATAAAATAAAAATGGAGCAAAATGATGAAAAAAATGTCCAAAAATAGACTCTCACGTGTCCCTACGCACTACTGCACAATTTTTTTAAATTTTAATATTTTAAAAAATAAAAATATATATAATTAACAGAGTCAGGACGACGTCGTATGGGTCATCTCTAACCCTGAGCCGAGTACGCGGGTCGACATGCGGTTGCTCGGGTTCAACCCGCCTGCAACTTGGTCTCCGGCCGCCCATTTTTGACATGATTTGAGGGGTTTTCTTTCATTTTTCATGCTCTATAGATTTTCAATATCCATTTTAGCCAGAAGTACTCCAAAACCTGAAAGTCTCTAACCCATTTCGGCCATTATCAAAAACCCAAAAAATTTTCAAAAATCTCACCCAAAAGTCGTGATTCATTTGTCCAAAACGAAGTTAAAAGGCAACAATAACAACCAACAACATTTTATACACTTTCAATGCATCATTTCGATGTCATTCATGCCAAAAAACTGATTTGGAGAGAACAGGTTTATACCCAAATACAAGCCCTAAAATCAAATGATCATAGAGCTCTGATACTAATTGTTATACATGAATGCAGTCATCAATAATCACAATGTCAAGATCCATATTTTATTTAGAGCATTAACTACACAATAAATATACATACCTATAATGTTTGGCATGGAATGTTGATGCATTCTCTCCATTGTCGACACCATAACCTATCAATATCAACAAATCTTGTACAAGAGAGAAAGCTTATGGTATAAGACCCTATTTTCTTAACACACACCCACAGGTACTTCAACACAATCTCACCATATGTCATGTTTTATAACGTGTTCTACCCTAAGTGGTCGAAAAAGGATAATTGTGTCATTGTAAAGATGAGATGAACTATAGTTTAATGAGCCAACATATAGTTATTAGGGTACTACTATGTGCCTCAAATGCAATTATTAAATTATTAATTATCTCATTATGGTTATTAAACATACATCAGGCAATTCGATTAATGGTTGTGAATGTGGAATTAATGTTGTAATTATATTAGTCTATATATTTCTAACATTTATTGTTGCACGTTCACTAAAATTTCACTATAAATTGGGATGACTAATCAATTTGTTTCTTACAAACAAAGCCAAATGATTGCATCAAAAATCTCTAACTGCTATTGTTGTGACTAACAAATCTACAAAACATAAAAGTTCCCCGACAAAATACTACAAAGCTCATATGAGTGAAAGATAAGCCGCATTTACTTTTTTTGTAACAAAAGTTATAAGTGTAAATATGTAATAATGTGTACATATCTTAAGGGTTTAACCTTCCTTATATGAATATCAACTAAGTCTCTCTACTATAAAAGAGTAAAGTTGCGTACTATCAGACCTTTCTAGGCTTCACATCTTAGCAAGACTTCAACTGGGTGCTGATGATAATATGAATATCAGCTAAAGAGATTGGATGCTTTTATAACTCTTAAGTATCATGTAGTTAAGTTCTTCTTTCACTAAATTGGATAAGACAAAACACGTTTGTTTTTGTACATACCAGACCTCTTGGAGTTACTATTTTCAGCGAAATTCAAATTTTCAATCCCTTGGTCATGCCATTACGACGTTAAATGTTCAGCCTACGCATATTTAGCTGAAGCCAAATAAGACTTAAACTTATCATAAACTCTTTTTCTAAATTGTCACTATACATTTCAGTCATAAAACTTTCTCTGACGAGTCAATTTCTTTTACCTTTAACCCTATACAAATTATTTGTATCATATTTTATGTATAAATTTAATATCATAACACGTACAAGTGTTGATCGGGTGTAGAATAAGTTTGATTAACTTTTAATTTAAAAAACAGTTCTATTTAAAATTTGAAAATTAAAAATTGAATCGATTGGTTTTAGATGAAGTCGAGCTGTCAAGCTAAATCAGACAAAAATTACCATTAATTCCTTCGTGATATACAGAATGGATTCCACCCTAGTTATGTCTACTCTCTTATCGCAATGTCACTCTTAACTTTTTTACACTTCAATTATCTTCATTGGTACGTTGGTTAGGTGAGACGTGAGGACCTCACTCTATCGACAGCATAATAACATGTTGATTCAATAGGATTATTGACCACTAAGCATTATATTTGTGGCTGTGCCAGCCAAGTGGGTATTATCATTTCCATGCTCTTGTGAACCCAATCGGTACGTTGAAGTCAGCAAAGTGCCATAATTAGCTTGTCAAACTTTTTCAATATGGTTAACGAATTCAGCAAAGACATTAGCCCCTCTTGATATAATTACAGGTGGAAAATTCAAATCACAGCACCCAAACTTAGCTGTATTAATTTGTTCGTAAACAGTCTAAAATGAACGGACGTTATTGTTATTAAGGAAACTCGAGTAATGGTTGACATAGCCACCCCATCGAAAACCGGAAAACTATGATCCGGTTTACTAATGTAGATTTTATGCAATTATGCACTATATATAGACAAGAATAGAACCTAAGAGAAGTATATGTAATATACCTTAGGGACTCTAAGAGCTTCTATATATATTATTGAGGTAATGTACTTTTTCAGTCAAACTGACAAGTGGCATAATGGGTCGGATGCTGACGGGGACGAAGAATGAGTGAAGTTCCATAGATCATTCTCGCTTGTTTGGTTTGATCTCTGCGAGAGTAGGAGCGACAACTGCATGTCATCATCATGGAAAAGACCAAAACTCCCGTTTGGGTCGGTAAAGCAGGCCAATTGCTTTGATGTCTCAACGTGACCATTAAGCTGCGATGCCACGAGACGGTCGAGGGTAATCCAGTCATTAAGCTTCGATTTCTTGTCCTGATTAACTGAGGAAGCATCAAAGTTGTTGGCTTGGTTGGTAGAGGAAGATTCATATTCTGCAATGAGCATTTCGTCGTCGTTGGGGTGACAACAAGAATTGAAGCTGTGTTCTTGCTCAAGAGTTGGGCTGTCTAGTGGAGGAAGATGTAAGAATTTTTCCTGAAGCCCTTCAACGATGGTTGCGCCAGTATTCCTGGGGAGAAATCGGACATTGTCGGTGCCGTTTGGATTGTTAACATGGTTGCTCATTGATTCATTTTCCGTCTTGCAAGTTCTTCCCATGTAGAGAAGTATCTGATCAAGAACCGCATCCCCACCAGCACTAAGAATATGAGTTTTTGAGTCCAGTGAGCCTTTAGGACTGTCTAGGGATTTCTGATAATTCTTCTTTCTAAATACGCGACAAACCACCCAGCCTTCTTCAAGGAATGCGTCTACGGTGTCTGCTGTAGGGTTGGAAGCCTAAGAATACATCTCAAGGTAACTACAAGTGGCTAAAAATGTTTGGAAAAGGCAACTTTCAAACAAGCAAGACTTCGGACTACATTCGGAAAGACGAAGGAGTACTAGTTCAGTAATAAGGTGATGGATTTTTATTTTTATTTGTTTGACAATAGAAGGTGACGGATTTTATATATTTAGTTTCACTCAATTGAACTAAACATACAAAGTTACAATATCAGAAGAATTTGAAAACTTTTTTCCTACGAAGCTAACACCAACTTAATTAATAAACCATATTAATATATAGATCAAAAGTAAACGAATTAATACAACGTACCTAGCTCTTAATCATTAAAAAATATGATTGAACTTAATTATAGATTTTCGAGTCTAAGGTTAATTAAAGAAGGCTTACGCTGTTGGTGTCATGATCATGAGTGGTATCGTCAAGCCTATACTCATGCATGATCCAATCAGATTTCTGGCCATGTGGTGCCCGCCCCATGTAGAATACAAGAGTCTTCCTCAATCCAATTCTTCTAAAGCCGCTGTAGATGACCTTGTCACGGCCAGTAGCTTTCCAGAACCCGGCTGCCGTTGCCCGATTCGTTCTAGTTCCTGTCGGGTATTTCTTGTCCTTATGGCTGAAGAAGTACCAATCATTCTGTGGGGTGGATCCTATTTTGCACTTCTCTGTGAAGCCCCAATTCAAACCACAAAGAAGAGGAATGCTTAAAGAACCAACACTTGTTTCTTAATTTTAATTTTATCATCTAGCAAAGCAATATGGATCATACGAAAGGGATGTTTTCGTTTTAAATATACCTTGAATATCCCAGGGCTCAAGTTTATTAAGATCAACCTCACGAATCACATCGAGATCTATCTGCTCATAGGCCACTTTCTTCCTGAGATAGTAGTGGAGAAGCTCTTCTTCAGTAGGATGAAATCTGAAACCTGGGGGGACCTGGGACTGACCATTTATCGACAGATTCATAACCTCCGGCATTATAGCTAGCTTAATATATATCGGCTCTAGATTTCAAGGAAATTAATATTAAAACAGACCTAATCAAAACTCATTACAATGATAATAACGTACTAGTAAACAGCAGAGAGGGAAAAAGAGAGAGAATAAGAAGCAGAGAATTAAAGCCAAAGGAGTGGGGTTGAGCTTGAGCGTAAAGGGTAATGCAGTCACGATAATTTATAATGGGGATGGATGGAGTTCAAATGTATCATGTATGCATGAAAAAGTCTGAAATCATGTACTTGATTAGTGTGGGGTCTAAGGCTTCGAGAAGGGCCAACTACCGAGAGATAGAAAGGCAAAGGCAGGGTGTGTAGGCCCCATACTAGGGGTGTTAGCAGTACGTAGGGTCATTTTCCCTTTGTTTCATAGGAAAAGGGAATGCAATTTGTAAGATCTTAGCTAGCGGATGGCAATAAGCCCCCATCTCAACTATGACATATGACCTTAATATCTGTTTGAAAAGAACGCCTAAAACTACCGCTATCCTCAAAGAATTTCTTTCTCCCTATCTCTATCACTCATGTAACCACCTCAACGGCAAGAGGGCTAGGGAGAGAGAGAGTGAGAGATGATGGGGTCGGAGACACTGAGCTTTCATGGCCCCTCCAGAGGAAGAAGAAAGACATGATGGACTTTTTTGTAAACATGAACACTCACTTCCCCCTCCGTGTCCTATTCTATTCTATCCCTTCCCTTCTTTATGTTCTTGATACATAATATCATAATTATATACTTCAGTGCTGAAATAAGCCAAAAGTTTAAGTTGGAATTTGTCAAGTTTCTGAAACAAATTCCAACTTGATTCGATCGTTATCAAATTTAAAGTAGTTTGTGTCATGGCTAAAATCTCTCAATCTTCAACGTTTTGACGCTTAAATGTTTCGTAAACAAAATCATAAATTTCTCTCTTTAATTTTATTATTCTCGCACTTGAATTAATTAATTATTTATTCTTGTTGCTTAGAAAATCTAATTAAAATTTTATTGTTACAATACTTCTCTCTTAATTAGTTTATTATAGCATTTTCAAATTTATATATAGTTGCTTGAGTTTGTGCTTTTACTTGTTTTTTTTTCATTTAAGCTTTCTATTTCCTTGCTGTATGTAGCTTGGTATTGTATTGGGTAGCGTAATTATATATATGATAGTGTCAAGATTGTTACAAACTATGCCCATTTGTCATTTGTGTGTCCAAATAGTGTATCAATTTATATGGATCAGGGCTCTAGGTTTCTAATAAAAATGGCCTTGTGAATTTCCTTTCCTTTCTTCAGCTTTTAATATTTCTCCCTTTGCATGATTGCATAGGCCAACCGCTGAATCTTTCATTTGATGCAACTAGATACAATATCGTCCCTCGAGTCAAGACGGCAGCCACTAAGGAAGAGTTAAAGAGAAAGCACCAAAAAGAGCTTTCTCATTTCTTTCCTGCACCTACTGCTTCCACTCCATTTACCGAAAAGCTCGTAACTAAGTACTAAAAACCCCCTCCTTCCATGATGATCCGTTGACAATGTGTAAACGAAGCTATAGGGCTCCAATTATGCTTTTACAAATGGTCAATATGTAAAACTATTTTATTTGTTATTGTGTTGGGTAAACATTGAAATGCTAAAACCAGCTTAGCTTAGTGAAGATGTACAATGAGCAGAAAGCAAATCTGCCCACAAGGCTTATTACGCATTAGCCATTAGCTTGAAGCTAAGTGGCATTATGACCTCTTCTCCTACAAATAACAAGACTAAGATAATGGGTTGCTATATCTACAAATTAGAAGGTTTAGGGATTTCAAATAAATTTGGATTGATCCTATTTAGTGCCTAAGCAGTTAATATTTAAAGCAATTGATCAAGACAAAAATTGCAGTAATAATTGAATTTGTGTGATCAATCATCGTCATATAAAATGATCCGATCGAGTCATAACACTGAGTTTCCTCTTTGAATCATTGTATGGGTTGAAATAGCAAAGAAATATATATATATATATATACACAATATCTTTCCTCATCATAATTCAACACATAAATTTGTGATTATTATATTCATGAAATGTTGTAAATCATATTGGTAAAAACATAAGCGTAAAAATTAATTAAATATATTGACCAAAATTTTGACATACTTTAATGTGAAATTTATAAATTTAAATAAAATTATTCATAAAATTTTCAAAGACTATTTAAAATTATTCATAAAATGTTGATGTGTTTGATTTTAATGCACAAATTTCAAATTTATATAAAACTAGTCATTTTTAAAAAAACGATAGGATCCTTTTTTTTTAATGTAGATATAATTATAAACTTAACTAATATACAAACTCTTTTAATATAAAGACTTTTCGCTTTAATTTGAAACCTATAACGAGAAAAATGCATGAACTATGAATGATGAAAAGTTATATATTTTTCCTTTAAAACTCTTTTTGTTTTTCATTCTTCCTCATTTTTCTTTTAGTTGTTGCCGGGTTGCAATCATTTTTTAACGTGCTTCTTTAGTTTTAGAATTCAGACATTATATTGATAGGTAGTTTTTCAAAATTATTGAATCAGCTTTAAAATATAATGTTAGGAAATCGGGCTGAAATTTGATCCTGACCGCAGCAGAATAATTATAAAACTTTTTTGCATTTTGATTTTTCAAAAACCAAGATTACTTTAATTTTATAAAATGATTAACTAATAAATTATAATAAAGCAAGAATTATAACTCATACTTTATTCCCAAACTTCATCATTTTCTTGTCGAATCTCTTGAATCGTTTTTAAAATTGACTCATTTTAACCACCATAGTCGTATAAGTGTTTTACCTCTAACGGTATCGACACAACAAGTTGAGAGAACTCTGTAACTATTGAAGAGAGGGTTAGGCAACTAGTGCTAGCTCTATTAGGGCTTAAGCCTATTTATAATAAGTTTTGGACATTTAAGTAATTTAATTGAAATTAAATTTTAATTTCAATTAAAATTTAATTAGAATTACAAATAATTCTACTTAAATACCAGTTATGCCCAAATAAGATGAAATATTTCATATTAATTCTTATTTATCAAATATCTCATATTTAATCACAAGGTTTCTCGAACTTTAAAATCAAGTCCAACTTAATTAAAATATCTTTGTTCTCTTCAACCTGTTTTTAATGTGTGACCCATTAGGTGTTGAACAAGTTTTATATATAATAAAGCTCTCAATACTCGTAAGTATATGGATCGTAACTTGTAGTACTGAAAGGTATCGATGATCTCACGAGGAACTAGCTAAAACGAATTGAACCTAACTTTGTCTAAGGTCATAAAATATGACTTGAGGGAGATAGTAACAGAAAATTAAAACAATGAAATAAAAGCAATCAACTAATAAATACCATGTGAGCTGCCAAAATTAACTAAAGATGATTAAGGATGAATGCATAGGATTTATTATTTCATTATTTTGCTCCTCTAACGATTATTGATTCAATTATGTGTTGATCTTAGATTTTCTAAGAGTTTGATTACTCTCTCTCAAGACGTAACCAATTAATCCTAATTAAATATGAAAATTCCATAATTGCAATTTCTCAATTCACAACTCTTTCCCTAACGTTTTCATTTAGATATGAAGTTATCTATTGAATAATCAAGTTCTCACACAAGATCTCTCTTTAAATGATAGTTGATTTATTAATTGTTTAACAAATTAATTTACCAACTCTTGTTGCACAAATTAATTAGATTACTTTTGACTTACTATCTCGATTTATTGCCAAAGTATGAACATGCACTATTAACATAACACATAATATGTATTGGATTGATAAAGGTTAAAGTCGTACAAAGATACGGAATAAACCCTAATCTGCAATTGAGAACATCATAAATGTAATAGACATTTGGAAATTCAATTTACACATCAAGTAATGTGAAAATAAGAAAAGAGAAAGAAAGAAAAACTCTATTTGGAGCTTGATATGGAAAACTACAAATTTGGATGTCTCTCCTGATCTTCCTTGTTTGATCCACTTTTGCAAGATGGCAGTTGCATTTTTGAGGTTTCATAAGGTTCTTAAATAGTCCTAGAAGATCTTGGGGGTGTAACTAGGATTTTCACCCTTTGATCGGTTTAAACGTGCCTCCGAACCCTAAAACAAATGGAAAAAGTCATGCTTGGGAAGGTTTGTCACGATCGTTACTTTGGAAAAATTGCTTCTATCACGATCGTGACTTTCATGACTCTGGGTGGTTCTCTTCTGTCACAATTGCGAAATGGGAGTCACGATCATGACCTAACCCATGTAGCTCCATACATATCCATATCTCTTGTTCTTCACCTATCTGATTTCCAATATTAACAAACACATCAAACACCTCAAGAAATATATAAATAAGAATGAAAACATGCTCTAAACCATGCAAACACTTAGAATATAAATAAACACTCAATTAACATAATTCTAAGTCTATACATGCAACAAGTCTATACATGCAACAATCTTTTAATATAAACACCTATAAACACACTAAAACACCTATCAAACATAGTATAAACTACCCCTATCATTAGATTTCCAAATATGTCGGCAATAGATACAAATTATAACCTAGATCAAGATTGACGTCTAGCAACACATCATGACCACCCAAATATTTAAAAATGTCATGGTTTTGACTAACCTTTCTGTACATAACTTTTTTTATAATTAAATCATTTCATTACACAATGTTCTGCTTTGACATAGAGCATGAAATTAGTGTCTACCATATTCTGATTCCATTCATATTAGTTCTCCACCATTAGTTATTTATTCAATTAATGATATTTGTAAACTATTTACAAAACATCATTCCAACTTGGCTAAGGATTTTTTGAATCAATAACAACCCAGTAGAAATCCCGCTAACAACAAAGTCTAGGGAGGTCTACTAGTACGCAATCTTACCCTTAATTAGAAGAAAGGTCTGTTCTAATTCTTGAATCTATCCTAATCGAAAACAACAAAACATTCTCTCTAATTACTTTAGGGTGATGAATTATATCTTAATAACTCAACTACCTCCATATAGTTTATGCTACGTCCAATGACTACTGACTAAATTACCTATGATTATAATAGGTAATAAGTAAGATCAAACTATAACAATCCCTATATAAGAAAACTTTGAAAAACTCAATCCAAAGGATCACTTGTACAATCATTATAATAAGAATTTCCATAAACATACAAGTAATGTTCCAAATAGATTTCTTATATGTGGTTAGTTTAGTAAACTTGTTCTTTAATAAGCACCCACATGTTTGTTTAGGCATCTCCATAAGTCTATGAGATCAAGAACTTCCTTCACAAGAAAAAAACATAACGTATGCTAGTCTTTTTATATTATATTAATGTCCAATTTTAATAGAACTATGGTTAGGAATAAATTAGGGTTAATATATAAATACAATACAGATCTCATAACTATAATCTCGTCATAATTTCATTTGCATTGTATAATATTCCATGAATTTTATGACATACACTTAAATATGTATAAGATAAAGAGTGCCTTTAAAATATTTTGTCACTAAACTAAAACTAACTGATTGGTTGCAGGGCATATACCAATAGTTTTCCACTCAAACTAAGCCAATTGTTTAAGTATCTTATATCATATCATCATATGATGATCATTCTACTATTGGGACAGTGGCTTAATAAAAGAATTCTATAAGTTTCTCTACAATGAGCACTTGTTTAAATCTTACAACTTTCATCTTAATTATCATCATAATTAAGAAAATTTGCCTAAACACATCCTTGGATCTTTGAAGAGACCTTAGCTCCTTTTACATGCCCAATGGTTTTAATGTTTCACAGTATATCACTATCTTGAACAATGCGAGTAACTATTCCAAGATCATTAAAGAACTTATTGATCCAAGTAATCATTTCCACTAAATGAAAAATGTATTATGGCTTAATTAGCAACCATTGTTACAATAAAACCTTTCCAATCTTAAAAAGATATTGTTCTAACTGTAATAATAGACCTTAATTAGTATTTACTTCTTAAGTTAATACGCATATAACCTTGTGCTCAAATATCAACTGATACATAGAATAATAGATATCTTTAATACTTCACAAGAAATTTTAGTGTATTATTAATATACTTGAACTTAGAATAGGTAAACAACTTCCAATCTATCTCTATAGATCCATTTCTCATAATTAGGATGTTACATTTTCATATCCAACAAAAGTTGTTCTTGGATATTTGTATTTTCAACAATTGAAAATCCTAGTTGATGTTCACTATAAGCAATATGTCTCTACATGCTTTCTCGAAAGAGGACAACTTTATTCTTACTAACCTTCTTACAGATACGAGAAATTCACAATCATCTTCAAAACAAACTCTTTGAATTCATTATAAAAGTAAATCTTTCAATGTCTCGTATCCTTTCAACTTTACATCAAATATGTCATCAAAGGTACTAGTTCCAATTAGATGTATTGTTATGAGATTTGAACCTTTCAAGTTTTATCTCACTCCTACTACTTATCTTAAGAACCATTATCCTATAAGTCTTCATTAAAGCAAATAATTTGTTCAATAGGTTTGTGAGATTATATCCAATCTTTTGGATATCTAATAATATTTTATTATCTAATTTAATTCTAAATCTAGTGGATAATATATGCTTCAATAAAGCATCACATCCTTAAATAATTAATTTTGTCTCTTTCAAAGACTTAGTGTTTCATATCTAATATGAAACTTGCTAATTGATTTAATTATAACTATTGAAGGTAAGTTATTTGACTAGGCATAACTATAGAAGAAATAATATTGCATCATACAATATCTCATATTGTATTTCCCTCCTTACATAAATCTATACGCTTATAGAATTTTATTATAGGGGTATTTAAAAGAGAAACTCATTCTTTGTAGACAAGACAAAATTTTAAAACTCACCAAATCGATCTCATCAAAGTGTTTCAAAATTCTCAATTCTTAATTTCTACTTAGATTTAAACAATTTCAACTTTTCACATTTTGGAATTAATGTTTCATTTAATACATATTACTATATAATATAAAGTCATTAGTAATATAATGAAATACAAATATCACCCTTTTATAAATTGTTATTCCATCCAATACATTACATATATAAATTTAATGATTCAATACCATCATCATCTTTTTGTCAAAGGTTGTTTTGGTTATTCTTCAACTTAACAAGTTTCACAGTTTCATACGATTCATCTGTAGGAAAATCCCGGGAGGTACATCACATGTACCAGGTGCAGAAAACAAAACTTTTTTGTTACCGGGACTTCCCGA
>JANZLH020000396.1:2164122-2176107 GCA_026770325.2 Erythroxylum fimbriatum
ATAATAATTAAGCCCCTTAACTTCATAAAATTACATATTGGTCCTCCAAGAATTGAAAAATTACTATTAAGTCCTTTAACTTTTAACAATTTGCAAATAAGCCTTTATGTACTTCAACTTTTCCAATTAAACTTTATAAGTGTCCAATAAGTCTATAAATCATGTCTGATCACCCCTAAGGCATTAGAACACATTTAATTCAACCATCATGGTCATATCCATCCAATGGACTCAATTTTACACACTTAAAAGCTTACATGTCAGAAATCTCCAAGATTTCGCATACCGATGAACTCTAAGTTCATGTAAGGGCATATAATATTATAAATCATTACATATATATCCAAAGAACTTAAATACATATTTGAATTCATACACAATCATGTATATATCAATATACAATAGCATCTCCAAGTACCGACCAAGACAAAAGGGCTCAAAGAGTTCAGCATTACAGACTTCAACTAGCCTCTAACCAAATCATAGTCAATGAATTACTGCATAATAAATAGAAATTGCTCAACTCCAAAACCTAAAAATTTATCGCAACAAATCATATATAACTCAAAAGTTATTCTGGTTCTCAATCAATGCCAAATGCTTTATACAAGATACTCTTCTTATTTCCAGTGAATTGGTTTTCCCATATTCAAGATTCTAAGCCTCAGTGTTTCAGATTTCTAAATTCTAGGTTGAACTTATTTTAAATTTGAACTCTTTAGATTTTAATTTTTTAAAATTTATAAAGTTGCGACTCTTTAATCCTATTTTGAACAATGGGTTTTAGAATATTCAATCTAAACCTTTTAGATTATAAAAATATTTAATCATGCAATAATTGAAATTTCAATTCCAAAATTAGTCAATAATAATCAAACATTTTTAATCAAATTATAGAATTAAAATTAGCTTTGATACCACTATTGGGAAATCAAGTCAAGAATTGATCCTATGCATAAGGGAATAATTATGAAAACTTTTTGTATTTTGATTTCACAAAATCTAATATCGCTTTACTTATATAAAATGATTAACACATAAATTATAATAAAGCATGAATTGTAATTCGTACGTTATTTTGAAGCTTGATCTTTTTCTTATGATACCCTATAAACATTTTTAAACTGGCTTATCTTAACCACCATAACTATACAAGTGTCATATCTCTAGTGGTATCCATGAAATGAGTTGAGAGAACTCTACAATAATTACAGAGAGGGTTAAGCAAAGAATGCTAACTCCATTAGTTATTAAGCTTATTTATAATAGATTATGGACATTTTAGTAATTTAATTGAAATATATTGGATCTTATTTAGGCATAACTGGTATTTAATTAGAACTATTTGTAATTCTATCTAAAGTTTAATTGAAATTAAAATTTTCAAATTATACACAATCAAGTCCAGCTTGATTAAAATATCTTTGCTTTCTTCAACCTGTTTATAATGTGTGACTCATTAGGTTCCCAAATATGTTAGCAATGGATATAAATTATAACCCTAAATTATATTTAGGATTTAATAAATTAAACTTCTTTAATGTATCTTTAATTCTCTAATTAAACAATTCATATCCATAAATCAAGACTGATGTCTAGAAACACATCGTAACCACTGAAATATTTAGGAATTTCAAAGTACTAACCTTTTCGTGCATAATTTTTTCATAAAATTTAATAGTTTCATCATACAATATTCTAATTAAATATAGAACATGTAATTAATACCTACTCTATTTTGAGTCCAATTATATTAGTTATCTACTATTAGCTATTGATTCAATTAATGACATTTGTTAACTATTTACAAAACATCATTCCACCTTGGCCAAAGATTTTCTAAATCAATACTAATTGAAAACAACAAAACAGTCTCCCTAATTACTTTAAGGTGATAAATCCTATCTTGATCACTCAACTATCTCCTTATAATTCATGCTACATCCAATAAATACCGACTGAACTACCCATGATTAGAATTGTTCGTAAGTAGTATCAAAACATAGCAATCCATATACGAAATAACTTTGAAGATCCTAAGTCAAAGTATTACTTATATAATAATCACAATTAGAATTTCTATAGACATACAAGAAATGTTCCAAATGGATTTCTCATAAGCGGTCAGTTCAGTGAACTTGTTCTCTAACAAGTACCCATACGTTTTTGTAAGTATCTCCATACATTTGTATACAAGATTGACTACTTCCTTGACAAGGAAAAACATAACATGTGTTAATCTTTTTACGTTTTATTAATGTCCAGTCTTAATAAAATAATGATTAGAAATATTTTAGAGATAATATATAAATGCAATACGAATCTCATAATTATATTCTGATCATAATTTCACTTGAAATGTATAATTATCTCATTGACTTTATCACATACATTTAAATATGTATAAGATAAAGAGTACCTTTAAATATTTTGTTACTAAATTGCAATCAATCGATTGGCTGTAGGTCATAAACGAACATATAACTCAAGTTAAAATTATTAATTTTATTTACGAACAGAAACATATTAGATATATTATGTATGTTCTATCAAATGGTTTACCCAATTTCTATTAACTAATTTGTTGAAACCAATGACTAAACATTTACGTCTTAGTCCATATTTCTATAAAACCTAATTCTGTATTAAATACTTTTAGTGGAAGTTTGATGATACATATATACTTGGAGCAGCTAATGCTTGTATATAACATTTGATTAAGTGCCCATTAATTTATACCCTTCACATTTATGGTACATTAATGATGAAAGGATATGACTTTAACATTATAACAACCAGCCGAATTCTCATTACGAATATAAAGAAGACCACTGAATAGTTGGTATGGGTTCTAATATTATGTTTAGATGGTAATTGAATTATCTATCTATGGCTATTAATAACGAAAGCAGCTATACGTCGTCAGGAAGTAATAGAATGCAATAGTCAAGTATTTGGGAGTCAATCCACGTTTAACGTACGAATCGAGTCACTAGTTTGGACACTTTTCCTTTTCCATTTGACAAAAAGCATATTATAAAGCGTAAAATGGAGCCTTTATATAATATAGGTTGGGTTACCGGTATCCAATAAGCCACGCACTTTACTACCATAATGACCAGTTGGCTGTAAATTTCTTAACTTTATATTATAACGGTATAGCACTAGCTAGCCAGAACTGAACTCGTACATAATTCCGTTATGAGGTCTCTGTGTCTCAACACTAATCATGATGGTTACTCCTCCAAAATTCTATGCTTAATCATGATTCTGGCCAAAAATTGACGCAGCAACCACTTCCTTACTAACCTGCACTGGACATTGTTTCTATCTCCTTCGATCACCTTACACTTAATGTTGTTATTGTGGTTGGTTGTGGTTGAAAACTTTTTGTATGTTAGAATTATCTGCTTTGCACTCGAGATCGCCAACATCCAATTTCTTGTATCTACTGATCTTGATTTAATTTGTTGGTAATGACGCGTATGTGACGACAGATATGAATTGATTAATTCCGAGCATAGACAGGACCAGATTACATATTATAAATATCTATGGACGCGTGTTTTAAAGGCCAGTAGCCTGTCATTATTATATATATATATTGTTTACATAAACATATGCTCACGTATGATATATATTGTTGGTTATAGAGGACGTAGAGAATTTGCAGGTTTGCGTGTGACGCAGTGTAAGAAAGTGAAACAATAATTCTCTTTTCGTCAAAAATGGATTCATATTGTGACGCAATGTTTACATGGGAAAGACGTAGAAGCCTCCGACTTTTTAATCTTTGTTGGATTGAGCCACTGTTTTCCCTGGGGGTCGTAGGCACTTCAGATTATCTGAAAAACGAAGGGACTGCCCCTCGTGTCATTTTCATTTCTTTACGTCCCGTTTTAAAATTTTAATTTTTAAAAAATCTTCTGTTGTTAGTACGTCACTTGTCACTTATGATAAAATAATACTAACAATTATATTAGTATTATCCCTTCAGATCTGTATAAAATTTTCTGATTTAACAAAAAAATAATTATATAATTCATTTTGTGAATTAATGGGTAATTTAAAATTTTTAATATAAGGAATAAACAACTAAAATAGATGGATAACTAATGATAACTTATAAATAAAAAATAAATTGTTTGAAAGATGACAAAAAGAAAAACAATAAAATAGAGAAAATAAAATGATAAATTTTTTAATGAATTTGCTAAATAATATGTTATGATACCGTTCACTAAAATCTTAAATATGAAGAGATGTTTTGAAATATCTATGATATTGATGCACTTAGAAGTTATGTTTTAAAAACCAGACCAAGCATTAAACTGTCAAAGAAAACGTTTAAAATTTAAAAGTTCAATTGGTATTAAACTGCTATAAAATTGATTTATAATTAATAACAAGTAAAAATCATAAAAATAAGTAAAAATATAGTATAAAATAGAACACTTTATTTAAATGAAAAATGCACTAATTAATAATGTCTATTAATATATAATAAATCTAATAATTTAAACTAAGATTGAATCTAAAATAAAATTTGTATTTCTGTATTATCATTTATTTAAGGACTTGTAAATTTTGAAAAAATATAATTTATTAGTTAGATTGTGTGAGAGACTTGAATAGAAAAAAACAATAAATTCGTTGAAAAGTAAAAAACATATGAAAATTTCTAAAGCTAATAATTAATTAAGTTCTCGTCTTAAGAAAGAGGAAACTTGTGAATTGGCTAATTAATACATGAGCATATTCTTGTGAAAAACCAATAAATAATAACATTTATTTCCTCTTTTTTTGTACCATTTAGTTTTTTTTTTCAAAATTTTGGTTCTTCACCGTTTAAGTAATAAAAGTGATCAGTTTTATTACTTAAAAATCAGTCGATTTATTACTTAACACGCCAATTTTTTTTCAAAAGGGTTATAATACATAAACTAGACCAGAAATTAGGCCAGTTCACATTAATTTCGGTTGAACCAATCAGTCCGATTCAGTCCGCTTTTAAATCATTTGTTAGATGTCACTTTGATTTGAAAAAAATTGGTTTAATCTTGTGTTGAGATAATCAAATTGTGAGCAACATTATTAACTTTTTACAAACCCTCGTGTAAGCTTATGCAAAGACTTTTCTTTGCATTACTGGATTTTTAATTAGATTTTGGATATATTTTTTCTTTTCCGTAATGTAATTTTTTTTATTATCTTATCATTTTCTTATAGGAGATTATTAGCTCATATTCATGCTGCCCTTCTTAGCATCTTTAAAATTAATACATACGCTAACATCATGTTTAATTACATTACACATCTCTAATTTTACTATCTAAATATGAGAGTCTGAATAAAGATTTTAAATAATTTATTATAAGGAGATTATAAAGAGACAAGAAATTTTTATGGCTATCTAGTAAAATGGTGTGTGTATATATTATATATTAGCATGAAATATATATATCCAAATATTTGCAATGAAAATTGAGATATAAAAAATTTTAAGGTTTTAGATTAATGAATCGTGTAAGTTACGAATGTGGTATACATGGGTCCAATATATATGTATACATATATATAAAAATATATATGTATTTACATATATATGCACACTATCATTCTATATAGAAAATACTACCATAATATACAAATAATTATATAATTTACTATATAAAAAATATTACCACGCTATATAAATACTTCCACGTT
The DNA here is from genome assembly GCA_026770325.2 of Erythroxylum fimbriatum. NCBI lineage: Eukaryota > Viridiplantae > Streptophyta > Magnoliopsida > Malpighiales > Erythroxylaceae > Erythroxylum > Erythroxylum fimbriatum. The sequence continues at coordinate 2,169,832 of JANZLH020000396.1, forward strand.
ATTAAAAAATATTATGGCACTATATAAAGGATACCATTGCAAAAAAAGAAGAAGTCAATATTATAAATACCACCAATTCACATTGTAAATTTCACAATCTTACACAAAAGATACCACCATCCTTTGTTAAGAAAATACCACAACTACTCTAATAAAAAATTCTGCCACTACATTCAATAAATACCTTAAGTCGAAATTTTAAATACCACAATTCTATATTGCAAATATTATAACCTTATATGCAAAATATCATCCTATATGAAATATACCACCACTCTTTACAAATATTGCCACTATTGTGTATAAAAATATCTTTAGTCAATACTATAAATACCTCTAATTCATATTGTTGATCATAATTCCATACAAAAAATATCATTACCTTATACAAAAAAATAACACCACTCTTTATAAAAAAAGGCCAACACTCTGTATAAAAAAAATACTACAACTATCTACAAAATTAACTTTAGTCAAACTATAATTATCATTTGTTGAAGATGCTACAGAAAGCTTAGAATGAGTTTTAAATTTTTTTTTATTTTGAGCTTTTGTAGAAAAGTGAAGAATGACCTTGTTTTGGGGCATGTCTCTCTTGAAAATTTTCTTTAGCAATTTAGACAATGCTTCTTAATGTGAGAATAAATTTCTTATCCAATCTTTGTTGGAGATGATTCGTAATTCTATGGAAAGCTTAAGAAAAGCTTTAAAATTATAATTTTTCTAGTTTTTGGAGAAAAAGTAAAGACCACGACTTGATAGTTTGGGCAAAACTTCTCAAATTGGGCATAATTTTCTCCTCCAACCTCTAATAGATATGATTCAAGATATTATTAAAAGCTTAGGAGAGATCTAAAACTTTAGGCTTTTGATTTTTTTTTGGATAAAATGAAGAATATGGTCATTTCCCTCTAGAAAAAGAAATCTTGACAGTTTTGATAAAACTTATTCTTTTTTTAAAAATTAAAATGAAATCATTGAATATCACAATTAAGAGCATCAACAAGGTGTTACTACAAGGCTGTACATAAATATGTTGTTACAAGAATCATCATAATCTTACAACCAAACATCAATTAGAACAATTAATAGATATGATGAGACAAATCACTCCAGGTTCCATCTCCTTTTGAGTGAGTAGCTTAGACCATTAGTTGCTTTATGAGCTACTAGTATTTTTCTATTCGAGCAGCAAGTCTTGTGAGAAAGAGTGTTGGCATGTTTCTAATTTGCAATTCCTAAACAATCTTTTATTCCTTTCACGCCATATTGTATACACTGACCATTTTAGACTAAGGCTTAGACATTTCTGATCTTTCTCTAGTCTTCTATACTAATTCTCATCTCAAATATGTCAATGTTGGGATGGAATGTTGGGGGCCTTAAGCATTCTAATAAGCAACATGCTCCCTTTCAATATCTAAAAATAATAAAGCCATTTTTATGTGACCTTTAGAAACAAAAATTAAAAAAGATAAATGCAAGAATATCTAGTTCCTTTAAAGCAATTGGAAATAATCAACAATCATACTTAAAATAATGAAAGAATTGTAGTGGCATATGACTTAGATAAGGTTAAGGTAACTAATCATATTCTCAATAATAAAGCTTTATATATATATATATGACATTTTAAAGCACAATTGGCAAAAAGTATTCTTTAATTTTATGTATGTAGTAAATGTATCATTTCAAAGAAGCTCACTTTAAAAGGAGTTGGTAAATATGCGAACATTCCTTGGATAATCCTTGGTGACTTTAATTGAACACTTTATGCATATGAATCTAAAGGATGAATAGGGTCTAGAGATCCTTGTATTGAATTCAAAACATGTCTATGGAAGTTGGAAGTCACATACGTCCATTTTCACAATCAATAAAGCGAATTGAAATCAATTTAATAATTAAATCTCCTAATCATTTTCCTAAACAAATCAAATTACAATAACATTCAAACTTATAAGGAATCATCTTAATCAATATTCTCCCAAGGTAAAAAATTTTCTAGAATTTTTTCTATTAAGCAAGTTATTATAAAATTGATAAGTATAATAATAAATTTGCTCCCCCAAACTTAAGTTATACATTTCTTCAATGTATATAAAATCCAAGAAAATGAAAGACATTAGAAATAATATAAAGAAGGTAAGGATGATAAAATATCATTGTCCTTATCCAATTCCATTAAGATATGTTCCAAGAGGATGGAATTTCATCTCTGCTTTAGCACTTTTGGTGATGTTGCCTACATAACCTAAAAAAATATATTAAGTTTTATCTCAAGGAGAATAATCATAATCAAATTATGAAAGAACATTAAAATAACATAAAATCATGATCTTAAAAATATAAAAACAAAATAAACTACTTCTAATTGATCATAAAGCTATTAAATTGAAACGAAAACACTTAAATATTGGGTTCTCCCGTTAAGCACTTCTATATAAGAATTTTAACTAGACTTGGCCTCAAGCACCTTATTCATCCTGTATCTAAAATCAAAGGCGTTCTTCCACTCTTCTTCAAAATCTAAGGCTCCTTAGCTTCCTTATATGCTATTTAGATTGAGTTGTCCATCTCCCCTTCTTCTTGTTGAGGGTATAGGAGCACTCTTCACTTAAATTAACTTCTAATAACTCCTTGACCTTCTTCTTAATAGAAAGGAGATCCTTTAAGTATTTGGTGTACTTAATTATATGTAAAAGAGCTTCCACTAGATAAGTTAACATGTAATTGTTTAAGAAGCTCTAGAAACTTACCGAATTTATCCTCCTTTTTTTATATCTCGAGCTTCCTTGAGTATGGAATTATCAGTTCTTCCATTTTTTAACCCTTATCCTTCTCTTTCTCCTTCTCTTCTTTCTTCTTCACTTGCAATGCAGCCTTTGCATTCTCTTCTTTCTCTTTCTTTTCAACCTAGAACTCCTTCCCAATGCTTAAAGCTATTGCTTTCATATGTTATCTTAAATTTAGCTTATGTAGCCAGGAAAAGCACCTTGTTGCACTTTAAAGACAAACTTAACGAGCTATCTAATATGAATTTTCAGGTTGTGGATGGAGGCTTGTTGGTTTCAAAGAGACTCTTTAATCTTATGGAAGTAAGTCATAGCTGGTTGACAAATGATGTAAGGTGCTTGAAATTTATAATTGGAGTAGCCAGTACCTTAAATGTTACATTGTATCACCAATACTAGTTGAGCAACTAAATACGTATTATCATGCCTTTTATTCTAAACTTCCAATGTCTCCATAAGTGATGGTATAGCATAATCCTTAAAATATCTAAATCTTAAAATTAGCCAAAAACACAAGATTAAGAAATAAATTTCCATAAATAATTAAATTTAAAAATAAATAAAATACATAGATCAAAAAATATTATAAATGAAAAGAAAGAGGAGAAGTATTAGATTATTAAAAATAAGGCTTTCCAAATATTTTAGTCCTTGGCAACAACTCCAAAAACTTGATATATATATATATATATATATATAAACAAAATAAAAAACAATATTAAAAATAATCATTAATCTAAGTGCACCTGTCATTTTCTATAGTAGAGTTTAGGTAAGTCAAGTGTCAATCCCATTAGTATTACAACTACTAGTCAAGGCAACAGGTAAGAATAAAAACAACAAATCATTAAATAATATCCAAATAACAATCTCATTAGAACTTTCTTGTACTCGAATTTAAACCAATTTAATGTTTAATCATATTTCTAAGAATGATAGGAATTCTAAAGTTACAATTGTACACTTAGTTAAGACATACAATCTATATCCTTAAGTATTTCAACTAAAAGTTTTCTCTTAATTCAAAACCCCGTAAGAATTCATTAATTTGTTCTATAAAATCCTATGATATATTTCACTCTAACATAGCAGGATCTTATGGTCCTATATTTAGGATTTCATTCACCTTTCATTGTTCATGATGCTAATTTTATCTAAATAATTATATTTTCTATTTCAATCATATATATGAACCCATATTGATCCCATTTTTCTTTGCAACTACTAGCAACCCTAATATACGTAAAATTTACTGCCAATACAGTCGATAACATGGTGCCATAGTCACCCCGTGTTGAGTTTATAACTATTACATTTGAGGATCATCACTTATAACCCAGGTTTAAAGTCAAGGAACATGGTAGCATTCAGATGTCGTGCTAGGGAATAATAGACTAGTTTTAAGTCCTATGTTTCACGTGGCCAATCATCAAAGAACAAAAATACACTCTAGTGGAATATAGGGCATACAAGGGACCACATTTCTGGCATTTCATTTATATGCAAAGTCTTCAAAGAAGAACAATGCACCATTAGACTATACATGATGGGCTATAAGATGATCCCTAGAGGAATAATGAAGAAACTCAAGGACTAGAAGTCCAAATTATGAATAAACCAGATAAAACCATAGATCACAAGTAATAATTATACTAATAATCACAAAACCAATTAAAAGATATGTATCAAACATAAAAAGAAGAGAAGGTAGGAAATCCAAAAGGATATGATGGATTAAATGCTCTAGAAAGAAACAAATAGTTCCTATTTTTTATTAGTTAAAAGAAATATTATCTTGTAAGTCTCATAGAAATAAAAATAAAGGCCAATTCTTGTTAAAAAAGGATTATGGTTTTTTAGGAAAAAAATAGAAACTAATCATTAATCATCAACATCATCTTAATGGTAGAATGATCACTACCTTTGATCTTAGTAGAGTTAGAATCTTACTGTAACACCCTGTTATCATGTTAGGGTTAGAATAGTAAATTATGAGGCATTTATGAGAAGTTAAGAAAAATGCATATCATGCATAAGTTAAGTGTGACATGCACATTTTGCACATTCATATGACTGTACATGCATTCATTACATTTTCCAGGTATAATTGGTTGAATAATGTGATTTAAAATGTGAGTTATGACTTATTGGTGGTAAAAATTTATTTGCAAACTGTTAGTATTGTTTTGGAATTTTGATAAATTTAGGAAAAATATTGATTTTTGGACCAATTTTAGAGTGACATGTGGTAAAAATATCAAGTGACAAGTGATTTATATTTGTGATGATAAATGGCATACGTGTTAGTAGGTTGTGGCTAGGAAGAGGTTACTTAACTTTTGATCATCTGACGTATTTTCTGCTTGGTTTTTTTCATCACCGAATAGCAAGTGATTGTGCTTTTGTGTTGCTGAGTTACTCTCTTTGCTGGAATTTAAGAACTGAATCAGGTAAATAGTTCTGATGATGGTTATTTTCTAGTGTAATATATATACATGCAAGCATGGGTTTGAGGATTGAGGTTTCAGTGATGGATACATTAGATGATTGATTTGAGAATTAGAAATTGTTTAACACTGTGTTGAATGGATTCTGGACTAAGAAATATGGAAATTTACGTAAGTTGATGAAGAAACATGTGTTCTATCATTGTTTGGAAGATCACGTATATAGTTGTGATGTACCGTTCATGCTTGAGAATTTTGAAGTATTACTAGAGGCGATTTTTAATGAGTTTGGATTTAAGGGAACAAGCTTGAGGGATGTGGTTTTCGGGGAACTATGAGGTTACTATAAAAGTTATATTAAAATGAGTTTTTGCTGATAATGAATAAGTTAGAAAAATTGAAAAGTGCTGGAATTTGAGTTTAACCGAAAGTATTCTGTTTTTAGTGTTAATATACTTTGGTTTGTTATGAATCAGTACAAATGAATTTTGATTGAATCTTGGAGTTTTGACTAGTGAGTGTTGATGTGCTAAAGATTAGTTAGAATGGTTTTGAGTGATCGATTAAATTGATTAAGTGAAAAATTAACATTTGAAAAATGACAGTAGAGAGAGGATGAAAATGGATATCTAAAATTTTGATGATCTTGATAGAACTTGGTTAATTTTGCTTTTTAGAGGTAGGGTGGATTGTGGAGAATGGGTTTAGTGAAATGGAGTTGAAATGACTAGAATAAAAATAGAAGTGTTGGTTTTTGAACAGTGGAAGTTGTCTGAAAATTCTGGGATTTAACTTCAATCTCTAGCAAAGCATAATGAAGTTTTGCATTTTCCTGGTTTTTGGTTTCCTCAATCTCAGCCTGCATTCAATGGAAGAATTAATTACGATAATCTGAATGATCATGCCAAAAAATTTGTATAGCTAACATTTGAGCCTATCTGTAACATCCCACCCCCAACGGGAAGGGTAAAATAGTAAATTGGCATAGGATGAGATTGATAGGGATTAATTAGTATTGTTCATGCATACTGGTA
>JANZLH020000396.1:2193803-2216263 GCA_026770325.2 Erythroxylum fimbriatum
ACATGGTCGTGTAGGTGATACAGGTGGCTGAAATGTTTTCTTCAAGCTGCTCTTATATGCTTCCAATGAGTTACTCTATACCATACACGATCGTGTAAGTTGCTATAACTTCATTTCTTTCACTCTTTGTCTCATCTTCACCCTAATTCATGTCAATCCAGTTGTTGGTTCAATTTCGGCCTACATACGATTGAACATATTTTATTGAATTGTTGTTCTTACACCTCTCCTAGCAACTATTAATCATAAGTTAACAATAAGCTTCTCTTAGGTCTTGCTTAATTAAGAGAAGCTCGTTAATTAAACCTAGCTATCAAATAACCTACAACTAGCTCTCTAGATTTAATTGGAAAGTTACATTACGAATTCGGAAAACAGATTAATTAAGGCAACAACTACACAAACTCGGGTCATTTAACCTAGGTTATATTAACCCTAATGATTTGAAACCATTAGTTGCCACAAACGAATTTCAACATAGCAATTACAGATTATATTGAAGATTCTAACAACGGGTTCTTACATAAAAACAATTGAATAGAGTATTCAATCATTCTTCGTGACATACCTCTCACGACTATGACAAATTTGTCATGGTCGTGATATGCATCTTACAGCCATGACTTGTCTTAATCTTCATTCCTTTTGGTATTTTCTTGTCTCCTCTTGCTCTAATCCTTCTCATTCTTGCTCCATGAAGATAAGTGAGTGTAAATTTTCAAAAAATGATTCAAATATAGTGCTTTCGACTCACTTTAGCTCTTTCGCTTTTAAACTGTACCTAAAAATAGATATGAACTAAAGTGAATGCCTTAAGCATTTCATTTCATTGAATACTAAGTGTTATGAAATAAATCCATAATCAATTAAGCATATATCATATATCATCAATCAAGTACTTATCATATTTTTCTCTTAGGAAAATAGACCAAACTATAATAAAATACTTCCATTTTTTTAATCTTTTCCTAATTCTCAAAATTGATAAATACAACAATTTTATGTAAATTTCATACATAACTAGATAATGATCTTATGTACTTGGCCAAAATCAAGTTATGATCTTATATGCACTTGACCAAAATCTCCCGAAACTTACTTAAGTCACCATCCAAGGATGCATGCATTATCTTACTCCCTCGTATATCCTTATACATTTTTACACTATTAATCTCTAACATTGTTCTAATTGAATTTTAAAGACAATTTATCACTATTAGACTATATATATATATATATATACTTTACATCACCTTTAAAAATTCCTCTAATATTTCCTTACTTTAATTTAGAAAAAGCCGTAGAATAAACACCACATATAAGAAAATCAAATAATAATATCCTCGCTTGCTATCGATTCTCCTTATAGGCATAATATAAATGGTACGTATCCATAAAAGAAAGAATGATGGAAGTAGCGACAAAGTATTAATAGGTGTTTTTTTTCACTCCATGTGAAGTATTTTAGTTTTTACCTTTTTGTTGAAAAGATGATAACGTATATGTTAAACTCTCATCGTACCTTAATTGCCCATGTCTAATTGAAAGGTTGTGGATGATCAAGGCAAGAGGAAGAGAATATATTGGAAACGTACTATAGTGAATCTAGATGATCATGTGATAGTTCCAAACCTGGATCCGAATATGGATTCACCTGAACAATTTGTTGAAGACTATAATGCTCATCTTACAACAATGTCTATGGACATATCCAAGCCCTTATGGGAAATACACATCCTCAATGTCAAAACAGTGGATGCAGAGGCAGTTGGCGTTTTCAAGATCCATCACTCAATGGGTGATGGTGTATCGCTAATGTCTCTTCTTCTAGCCTGCACTAGAAAAACCAATAACCCGTCGACATTGCCTAGCGTTCCAGTGCAGAAACGAGTTGGTTTTAGGATTTCTGGATCAAATGGGTTCTGGTGGATCTTTAAGGTTATCTGGACGGCTACCATAATCATTTTTAATACTTTGATAGACATGATTATGTTTATTGCAACAATGCTATTCTTAAAAGACATAAAGACTCCTATTAAAGGGGCTTCTGGAGTTGAGCAAAAACCAAAAAGGTTCGTGCATAGAATGATCAGCATGGATGATATTAAGCTTCTAAAGAATGCCATGAACACGGTCAGTCTGCTTTGCTTACTCATCTTGCCATCTCTATTCTTTATTTTACTTTGCTATAATCAAATCCATCAATCTTATTTCAGCTGCTAAAGAATGCCATGAACGAAGTTAGTTTGCCTTGCTTACTCATCATGCCCATGTTACATCTCTATGTTGTAGACAGTTAACGATGTAATTTTGGGAGTAACACAAGCTGGTCTGTCAAGGTACCTCCATCGAAAATATGGTAAGCCATCTTTCCATTACGAAAGAGAACATAGTCAACAGGTAAACAGACATTAAGTTATCAAATCATGAAGCGTTTTTAATTTGACAGGTGAGAATGGCAACCATGACGATTTAACGCGTGGGAAATCCAATCTTCCAAAGAATGTCCGTCTGAGGGCAACTATTCTTGTCAACCTAAGACCAACTGCAGGAATCCAGGTGACTTAATCCAAGCATCTAATGATCAACCTTACCTGACAAAAATATAAACATATTTTCTAAAACATAATCAATAGTGACGAGCATCAAGTCCTATGCTAAGTAATATCTTAGTGATCCTTTGTGTTTTTGGCACTTACTAAATTTGTTGACAGAAAATGGCAATAGGAGTCTAAAGTTCAACGATTGCAGATAGTTTAAAAAACAGGTTGTAACGACAAAAGTGTTTATAATCAGGAGTTGGCAGAGTTAATGGGTGAGGCGAATAACAAAAAGGCAAAATGGGGATGGGGGAATTGGATTGGCTACGTCCTCCTACCTTTCAACGTGTCTTTACAAGATGATCCACTGGACTACATACGTACTGCTAAAGCCAATATTGATAGGAAGAAGCTATCCTTCGAAGCCATCTTGACTAATATATGTGGTCGCATCATACTGTACTTACTCGGTATCAAGGTAACTACTTGACAGCTTAATTAGTTTCTTACTTGCTATAGTTGACGTATAAGCAGTTACTGTCTCCTAACACTATATATTTTTTAGAATTAATTATATAAAAATTTTAAACTTTACATATTTTATAATTATAACTCTAATTTTAAAAGTGATAGCAAAATATTCACACTTTTAATTTGTTTTTGCAGAAAATACTGATGATAGTTTTTTTGTGGTGACATGACAAACCATGTTACCTATGTTATAGTACATACAAAATGTCATATATCAAGTAAAAGTTACATTAGATTTTAATAAAATAATATTAAAGAAAAGTAAACTAAAAAAATCTTTAGAACACTCATCCTACCACCGAACACCATCCTCTCTGCTACACTCATTTTGTTCTCCTCATTGTCTGCAACGACAATTTCCATGTCTTCTTTAAACTTCGAAATCTAAAATATATGGAGAATTTGGGCATCTTATTGACCTGAAAATACTAGAGATTATTGGTTCCCATAATTTGCAACTTTTGCAAGAAAGCTTGTCATCTTCCTCGTTTATCTATCCATGTAGGACAGTACTTTGCTAAACAAAAAAGAATTCAATGGGACAATAGAGTTGATTGGCTAAAGATTGCTCATATTCTTGCAGTTGAGGCCAATGGCTATAATATGTGAAACTACTGGAGTGTTTAGATAATAACCCAAGTCTTGAAGATTCCTACTCTGTCTAGATTCCTACTATATGTGTAGGTCTTCTTTCCTTTTTCGGAATTATTTCTAAATTTTTACTCTGTGTAGGTTTCTTACCCTAAGGTTATACTACTATATAAACACCTCCTTGGGGTTCTTTTTAACATCGTATTGGTGTCCTCTTCATTAGTCTTGGGGTTTGTGAGAGAGCCAAAAAAATATTTGTAGTTTTTCTTTCTTTAACATAGTGCATATTTTTGGTCTCTCTACGCCACGTGGGTTTTTCTTCCGATACTCAGGTTTCCCACTTAAAACTTCTTTGTGTCCTTTTACTATTTTTCTTTATTTACTTGATTGATTACATTGCTTCCGCAACTCTAGCGCAACAAATTGGTATCAGATCAAGGTTTGTTTCGGTCAATCAAGTCTTGTCGCCATGTCTCTTTCAACCAAATTCAATATCGACAAGTTCAACAAAAAAATTAGTTTTGCTATTTGGAAAGTCCAAATGCAAGTTGTTCCTACGCAACATGGATTGAAGAAAGCTTTGTCTGGTAAAACAAAGAAACCTACCAATATGTTAGACGAGGATTACGAAGAGTTGGCCGAAAAAGCCTTGTCTGCTTTTCATTTATGATTGATGCGTGAAGTGCTCCGGGAAGTAGTCAATGAGATCAGTTGAAATTGGAGTCCTACAGGGCTTTAGTTGAAATTGGAGTCTCTTTACAAGACAAAAAGTCTAGCCAACAAACTTTGTCTCAAAGAACATATCTTTACTCTCAAGATGTCCGAAGGTACACCTATCCCATCTCATCTTGACAAATTTTATTCCAATATTATTGATTTGGAAAATCTTGATGTTAAAATTGGTGATGAGGATCAAACAGTGCTTTTTGTTATTTCACTACCTCATTCATATAAGCACTTTAAAGAAATTATGCTTTATGGTAACTGTGAAACTCTCTCTTTAGAAGAAGTTAAATTTGCTTTGTTGTCTAAAGAAAAGTTTGATGCTTAGGATGAGAGTTTAACAGTTTAAGGTAGAACTTTTGAGAAGGGAAAGAGCAGTAAGAGCCACAAGAAGTCTAGATCTAAGTCTAGCGATAGAAATGCCAATATTACATGTAAACATTGTAAAAAAATTGTACAAAAGGTCTCAAACTGTTATAAATTGAAAAATAAACTTAGAAAAGAAGGTAAAAACAAGGGTAATCAATCTGATTCTACCCCCGAGGCTACTGTGGTTGATTCTAGTTTAGGAAGTGATATTCTTTTGGTTGTTCAAGGAAAACAAATGGTTTGCCACCTATGAAACTGTTGAGGGTGTTTTCCTTATGGGTAACAATGTATAGTGTGATATGGTGGAGAAAGGTACAATCAATATTAAAACTTATGATGGTGTTGTTAAAACCCTCGCCAATGTCTGTCACATTCCTTATTTGAAATGCAACCTTATTTCACTTGGTACACTTGGGTCTCATGGGTGTGTATACTCTTCTGAAGGTGGAGTCAAGAAGGTTTCTTGAGGTAATCTTGTAATCCTTGAAGGGAAAAGACATCGTACTCTTTATGTGTTGCAGGGTTCTATTGTTATTGGTACTACTAATGTTGCCTCATCTAAGTCTCACCAAGATGCCACCAATTTGTGGCATTATCGCCTAGGTAATATGGGTGAGAAAGGTATGCAAATCTTGTGCAAGAGGGTCAATAAAGCCAGAGTTAAGGTAATATGGAGTTTTGTGAACATTATGTCTTTGGTAAACAGACTAGAGTGAGTTTTTCTTCCTCGAGGATTTATAGGACCAAAGGTACTCTAGATTATATTTATTATGATATATGGTATCCTTCTCGCGTTGCTTCTCAAGGTGGTAGAAGGTATATGTTGATCATTATCGATGATTTCTCCTGTAAGGTTTGGATGTTTTTCCTAAAGAAAAAGAATGAAGTTCTTCCCACTTTTAAGGAGTGGAAAATCCTGATTGAGAACCAAACAGGTAAGAAAATTAAGCGGTTGAGAACTGACAATGGTTTGGAGTTTTGTGAAGATGCTTTTGATGACCTATGCAAGAAGAAAGACATCACTAGATACCACAATTTGGTTAGTAAGCCTCAGTAAAACAAAGTTTCTGAGCATATGAACAAGACTTTATTGGATAAAGTTCGATGCATGCTTTCTTATGCTAAGTTGGGACATGAGTTTTGGTTTGAGGCGACTACTACTACATGCTATCTTGTCAATTGTTCCCTACATCGTTCTCTCGATAGCAAAGTCTCAGAAGAAGTTTGGTCAGACAACCTTGTTGCTTATTCTAATCTTCATGCTTTTGGGTGTCCTGTTTATGTTCATATTATTAAGGGAAAGTTAGAGCCCGTGTTATTAAATATATCTTCTTAGGTGATGGGGAAGGAGTTAAAGGTTATCGTGTTTATTGTTTTGATCCTAAACATCGTAAGATTTATCATCATCGTAAGATTTATCATAATCATGATATAACCTTTTATGAAGATGTTATATTTTCTTTTGGACAATATTCTATGTTGTCTTCTCCTTGTGCAGATGATTAGGCTAGTACAAGGGAGAAGGTGGAGTTGGTTGTCCCTGTTACTCCCCCTAAAGAGATAGTATCACTTACTTCTAAGTCTTAGGAAACTCAGACTGAAGCCATTGTATAAGTTGATCCACTGCTAGTATAACCTGATTATGTGTTGGCCCAATATTGTTCTAAGAGAAGTCCCAATTGCTAGCGAGATTGCAAAACTATGATTGTGATGATTGCGATCTCTTTGCTTATGTTTCAGTTACTGCACAGGAAGTTGACACTTATTTTAAGCTAAAGAATTGTTTTGAGACTATTGCTAGTGTAGATGCTGGGAAATGGATTGGTACTATGCAGGAAGAAATTGGAAGTGATCACAAGAATAAGATCTAGGATTTGGTGAAGCTTCCTAAAGATAAGCATGCTATTAATTGCAAGTGGATCTATAAGCTCAAACAGGGCATCCCCGGTGTTGAAAGCAAGAGATATAAGGCTCAATTTGTTGTACATTGTTTTGATCAACGTGAAGGAGTTGATTTCAATAAGGTATTCTCTCTCGTTGTTCTTCATACCTCTATTCGCATACTATTATCTCTTGTTGCTCTTCGTGACCTGGAGCTTCAACAAATGGATGTGAAAAATACAAAAATTTACATCCATCAACCCTTGGGTTTTGTGGTTCAAGGAAATGAGGACCATGTTTGCCTTTTAAAGAGATCTTTGTATGGTCTCAAACAATCTCTAAGATAGTGGTATAAGAGGTTTGACTGTTTTATGATTGGGTGAGGCTATTCTAGAAGTAGCTATTATATTGTGTGTACTTTTAAAAGTTCCTTGATGGTTCCTTCATCTATTTTTTGCTTTATGTTGATGACATGTTGATTGCGACACCTAGTAAAGCTCTTGTTGATAGGTTGAAGGCCCAGCTTAGCAATGAATTTGATATTAAAAACTTTGGTGTTGCTAAGAAGATTCTTGGGACGGAGATTATTTAGGATCGTCAAGTAAGAAAACTTATGCTCTCTCAAAAGAAATATATTTAGAAGATGCTTGACAACTTCAATTTAGCTCAGTGTAAGCCCGTTACTACTCTATTGGCTGCACACTTTAAATTAGCTACTGAATAATGCCCATCTACTAGTGAAGCTAAGGAACGTATGTCTCATGTTACATACTCCAGTGTCGTTAGTAGCTTGATGTATACTATGGTAAGTACCCGACCAGATTTGGCCTATGCTGTCAGTGTTGTATCTAGGTACATGCATAATCCTGGTAAGGAGCACTGGAAGGTTTGAAGTGGATCCTTCGCTACTTAAAGGGCTCTAGTGAGCTCGGTTTGGTCTTCGACAAAATTCGCTCCAATCCCGATGGTTTAGTTGGCTATGTTGATGCCGACTATGGTGGTGACTATGATCGAAGCATGTTACTTTCATCCTATGTTTTTACTCTTTGTGATTCCACTATTAGTTAGTATTCTTTTCTACAATCATTGCAGCCTTATCAACCACTGAAGTGGAGTATATTGCTACTAATGAAGGAGTGAAATAAGTTATTTGGCTCTAAGATTTGGTGAAAAAGCTTAGTCTACAACAAGATGTCCTTGTTGTCTTCTGTAATAGTCAAAGTGTTGTGCACATCACAAGAAATAGTAAGTACCACCTTAAAACTAAGCATATAGATTTTCGATGTCACTTCAATTGGGATACTATTGAAGCAGGTGAAGTTATTGTTAAGAAGGTTCACACTACTGAGAACCCTATCGACATGTTGACCAAGCCATTACCTATCGCCAAGTTCAAGCGTTGCCAGGACTTAGCTGGTATTCTTGATACTTGAGTGCCTTTTGGGGCATATGGAGAAGAGAGCTCCTACTTTCAGTTTTATGTCAAGGTGAAGATTTGTTAGGATAATGACCCAAGCTTTTAAGATTCCTACTCTATGTAGATTCCTACATTGTGTAGGTTTTCTTTCCTTTTTTCACATTATTTCAAAATTCCTACTCTGTGTAGGTTTCCTACCCTAGGTTTATGCTACTATTGAAATATCTTTTGAGGATCCGTTGTAAAATCGTATTGGCGTACTCTTCATTAGTCCTGGAGTTTGTGAGAGAGAGTTAGAAAAGACACTTCTAATTTTTCTTTCTTTGACATAGTGCATATTTTTGGGCTCTTTTCACCCCGTTGGTTTTTCTCTCAACACTTGGGTTTCTCATGTAAAATTTCTTTTTGTCCCACTCATCACCATCATTCAGTCCAAAATTCTGCAATAAAGCGGGGTCTGGGGGGGTTTGATAGTACGCAGCTTTACCCCTACAAAGTAGAGAGGCTGTTTTCGATAGACCCATATGCAAATGAGACAATATAAGAATGATGCAAGTCATGGAGAAAAGGTAAAATGAGCATGGAAAATTTTTTATGCAACTAAACTTACAATAAATACATAAATAAATGAAAATACAAGTAGTAGGGAATACCTAATAGAGTCCAAATCTGCGAGTACCTGATAAGCGACAAAGTCCATCCCTCTTTACCCCTAAATAAGTTAGGAGACCTCCCTCAGAGACCTTGAAGGTATGACATCCTACTGTCCCCCCACACTTGTCCTATGAAGCCAAGTTTAATGCTAGTAAGCCTTGTCCAATACTCACCTTATAAAAGGGAAAGAGGACGTTGGGTATAACTTCCTACTTGCTAGTCTGCGCATCTTGCATCATCATCTCTTAATAACCGCTTTATTGGTATGGCGCACTGTAAAGGTTAATCCTTTACCCTTATCCGATCACGCTAAACTTTTTGATTACTAGCCATTACCTCATTAAGGGCCAACTCTGTCATATCCTCCTTGATCACTTCCCTCCAGTTCTTGTAAGGTCGCCCTCGTCTCCTCTTGTATTCACAAAGTGTTATTCCCTCACAGTTTCGTACCGGAGCATCAGAGGGCCTCCTGTGCACATCAAACCACCTAAGCTTACTCTCTCTCAACTTGTCGGCAAAGCTAGCTACCTGTAGTCTTTCTCTAACCACCCGATTTTGGATCTTATATCTCCTAGTAATGTCACATATCCACTGAAGTATACGTATTTCTATTACCAACAACTGTCTTGTATGCCTATGTTTGGCAGGCCAGCACTTTGCCCTATATAACATGGTTGGACGGATCATCGTTTTATAAAACTTCCCCTTGAGTTTTAAAGGAATCTTTCTGTCACATAAAACCCCTGATATACGTCTCCATTTGGCCCATCTAGATCTAATACGATGTACTATATCAGCATCGATATTACCATCATTCTGAATGACGGACCCGAGATATTTAAAACTTGTTTTCTATGATATGACGTCAGTACCAATTGCTACTGCTGCTTTATGGACCATCTGTTTTCCTGAAAAGTTACATTCTAAATATTCCTTCTTTGACCTGCTCATTTTAAAACCTTTCGATTATAATGTTTCTCTCCAACATTCTAACTTAGAATTGACCTCCTCCTTGGTCTCATCCACGAGGATAATATCGTCAGCAAATAACATACACCAAGGTACCTCTCCTTGAATATGTTTTGTAATTTCATCTAAAACTAATGTGAAAAACAATGGGCTTAACGCAGATCCTTGGTGGAGTCCAACACTAATAGAAAACGCTTCCGTGTCACTTCCTATCGTCCTGATGCTCGTCAATGCTCTTTCATACATATCCCTAATCACTTGAATATAGGTAATAGGAATGCTCTTGGCCTGCAGACACCTTTATAAGAGGTCTCTAGGAACCCTGTCATACGCCTTTTCCAAATCAATAAAAACTATATGCAAATTTCGTTTTCGTTCCCTGTAGCATTCCATGAGTCTACGGAGGAGATGTATTGTTTCTTCGTGGACCTACGAGGCATAAATCCAAATTGGTTGGCCGATACAGAAGCAACTCTCCAGATTCTCTTTTCAATGACCTTCTCCCACATCTTCATGGTATGACTTAATAGTTTGATGCCTCGATAGTTAAGACTTTGTTGGATGTCCCCTTTGGCCTTGTATAAGGGGATCAACCTACTTAATTTCCATTCATCTGGCGTTTTGGCTGATGCTAGGATCACATTAAAGAACTAACCACTCAATACCGACAACTCCTAACTGCTTCTATACCTCTATAGGGATCTCGTCTGGCCCTACGGCCCTTCTACTCCCCTTCCCTCTCAAAACCTTTGTAATTTCACCCCTTGTGACCCTTTCCCAAATGCACTTGTGAAGAGCGTGCCTCGTCCCAGAGGGTTCGCCTAACTCTACGTTTCCCACTTTCTCTTCATTATATAGGCCATAAAAGTATCTCTGCCATCTACTCTCGATGGCTTGGGCCTCGGTGAGTACCTGTCCTACTTCATCACGGATACAACAAACTTGGTTGAAATCATTCATTCTATGTGCCCTATCTCGTGCTAGCTTGAAAATCTTTTGTGCTCCCTTTAACGTATTTAAGTCCCTGTACATAGTCTCATATGCTTCTCCTCTAGCCACTGAGATAGTTTTCTTTGCCGACTGTTTTACCAGTTTATACCTTACTCTGTTAATTTCTTTATGTCCTACTATTTTTCTTTATCTACTTGATTGATTCCATTGCTTCCGCCACTACTAGCACAAGAAGGACCATGTATTGGACCCTAGAACCAACACTTGCTTTTACAGAGAACTTTTATGTGAGACTCAAGTTATTGAGATATCTAAACTTGGTTATCGCTCAAACCATCAGACACTAATTGAGTACCAACATATGTACATTAATTGCTTGGCCTCTCGACCAACTGGCAACAGTGAGTCCACTGTATTGATAAGGAGGATAGCTTTCATTTCTTTCGTCAACAACAACACAAATACTTTTAATAATGATGATAAGATTATCAGGTGTTCCAGTTGCAATGAAAGCTTGATCAACAATCTCTACCCTCTTCACCTTTTGTTAAAGCCTTGTTAGGGTGATTTCAAGTACGACTAAAAAAGAAGATTTACTTTAGAAACCATAGAAAATGAGAGAAATTGAAAAGAACTTACGAAATGTTTTAGTTTGGCACATTACACTATTAATAGTAGTGAGGTCAAAAGATATTGATGAAGATGAGCTGAATCATAACGATGATATCGTTGCAGAAGAGCATCAAATCCTCTCTAATGTTGGCTTTGTGGTAATTATTGTTTTAGATGAAGACTATTCAAGGTTCGAATCAAATTTGCAATATGGCAAAGAGGGAGCAAATGAAGATCAAGAAGCTGGTAGCAGTGCTAACAAGAGAGAGAGAGAATCTAGTATCATGGACTTTGTATGTGGATCTTTTCATATAGGTAATACACAATGTTCTTTCAAAGAAGAAATTTATATAGAAATTATATACCTGAATTTTGGAAAACACCTTGGTTATGTACCTAATCATTTAATCCCTGTCGAATTGATTGATTCTTCTACTACTGCAAAGGATGCAATATGCAAAGTAAAAGAGGAGTATCTACATGTCCAAGATCTTAATGAAACTATTGATTCTCCCTTGGATAGCAACAATCATGTCAAAGAAATGGAAGAAGGAGTCAAAGAAGTGAGAAAGCCTATGGAGAGGTTGGAGAAGTTAATAAGGATGAGGACTATGGACAAAGATAAGGATGAGGACTATGGACAAAGATCTTTAATTATAAATGCTAGAAAAATCAAGGGTGATGCCAAGGTTAGTGTTAGATCTCTAAGTCTAAATTGCAGAATCGTGTGAGTGTTAGTGAACCTTACGAGTATGCTAAGAAGATGGGCACTATCCATGAGTTGGCATACATTGGTACACATTGACAGAAATTTTTGACAAGATATAAGATTTAGATGTGAAATCAAAAGATAGCTTGAGATAGACCTTGAGTTGAATGTTAGCTAGATCACATATATGAGGGAGACGTGTGAGAGCTCTAAGAACTTAATGTGTGCTCAAATAGATGGACTATGATGAATGGACTTGACATGAGTAAGCATTGAACTTGACCAGCATGTTATCAAAGGCTTTTGGCTTAGATGATTCATAATCAATAGATAGAGATCAAAGGTAGATCTTGGATGATGTCCCAATAAGATCACAATAGATACACAATAAAGACCATTAGATGACTTATCATCAATGGATATAGATCAAAAGTAGATCTTGGATGATGTCCCAATAAGTTCACAGTAAATATACACTAGTTGTGAAAGATAAAGACCATATGGAGCATTGTTTGAAAATAGTGAAGTTCTTCATAGATCTAGATGCATCTTTTCTAATTAAATGTAATATCTTATATTGTTAGTTGGGATATAGCTAAATCCTATCAGATTTATTTGGATAGGAGTGTCATCCGATTAGTGTGATGTAATACGATGAGGATAGAAATGATTCAGTTAGTTCAGTTCAATTAGGATTCTGACTTGTAAAGTGAAAGATGCTTATAAATAACTTTATTGTGTCTTGCTCCTAGGAATAGATATAGGAGTAAGGGAATACATTGTAATAATTATCATGCAAGCTACATCTCCAAGACCTAGTAAAAGTCTTTAAACTGTGGCAACAATTTTGAAGCGAAAGAAGAACAATACCCTGCAAGTATCGAGAAAATATAAAGAAATATAAAGAAATTTTATTTCAAGATTAGAAATTTTTTTCTTATAAAGACAAATCAATAATTGGTTAATCATATAATCGTGCAATTGAGGATGATGAAACAGGTGAATTACAATTGTCCATTGACTAAAGCAAATCGATGCTGTTTGAGGAACTTCCTGATCATCCAATTAGTCCATCCGAAGCTTAAGCATCAAGTCATCCATACTTGCTGGCAGATCATTCTCCCATTGATGGAGACAATCCAGAAGTTCCTAATAGCTAGGAATAATATGTTCAGCAAAATGAAAACGACAAGCTACATTGTACTTTATAACAGCTCTACTAGTTCATTTTTAAGAATATTCATGTTGGACGAATGACAATGTGCAACTCAAACTACTGATTTATATTTTATTCACTAGGCCCTGGCTCCAAAGAGAAAACATCCTAAAAAGGACTTTAGTTTCATCTAAAAGGGATTAAGAAAACATCCAGAGAAAGAGAAAACATCCTCGTAATTTTTAAACCATCATCACTCGTATCGAGTAGGATGTCGTCATTAGATAATGGACAGGTAGTGGGAAGAATAAAATGAGTGCAGTAGAGAGGATGGTCTTCTAGGGGGGGCTATATATTCTACTTCTTCTTCACTATTCCTAGATATATCACTGTCAGAATCATAAGTATGTATATATTCGATATTATTGGTAAGTAAAATACAATCTACTAGCTCGAGATCCCATAATTGCCTCCATAAATAATCAAGACAAATAAATAAATAATAATTGCTTATATGGAAATAATGATCGAAATCTAAAGGGTGAACAAATGTAATACTTAAAATTAAAAACAGTAATAATGGTTGCAGATAAAGTAAATAGAAATAAGATTGAAGTAAAGTAATAAGATAAGTCATGCAATAATTAAAGAAATAAAATAAGGTCATGATGATTAACTAATCAAATATTTCATTTGATCTTCGGCTTCCTGTCTATCTATTTTAACTGAATGATATTTATATTGAGTTTGTGCTAATAGCTGATTGACTTCTAAAAATAATTGACTATTATGATTTCGTTCAGCTAAATTAATTGTTTCCTTATAAAGTTGCATGTAAGAAAGTTGTTCATGTTCTATTTGTAAATATACGTTTATTAAGTGCTTCAGATGTCTGATAAAGTCGAAATACATTTTTTAGATGATAAGCTGAGAAATTAAAGATCTATAAGATGCTCTGGATTGTACAATAAGTTCTTTCATTTCATATACTAATTCTATAGCCTTAGCAGTTTCGTCCATGATAAGCTTTGCAGTTTCTCTAAGTTCTACTTCTTCTAAGGGTGCTTCTTCATATATACGATGAGCCTTTCCATTCTTAGCTGCATAGTGCCTAATGTTTTCGTCCATTAATGCTTCACGTTGATAAGTGCGTGAGATTAATTGCTTGAGAGTGCGTTTGTGTTCAAAATAAGTATACTGATTTGCCATGAGCGCTGAAAATAATACAATGATGAAAAGAAAGATCATAGATAAATAAACATCATTACTAAGGGTTGATGAAACTAGCAGAGAACATAAACTCGTAAGGTACCTGATTCCTTGGATGCACGACGCCAACCTGTAGGCTTAATTACAGAGAGGAAATAAGCGAGCAAATGAAGTTTATTTATCTGAGTAGTTCATACATTCGATATGCTCAGACGTCCCTTATATAGGACGAGAAAAGACAAAAGACAAACGACAGAAATGACTAAAGGAAAAGAGAAAAGAAAGATTCGTCGGCTGGAAACGACGTAAAGAAAAGTAAAAGAAAAAGAAAAGAGACACCTGTACATTTTTACACTGTGTAGGTCACATGGTGTGACCCTACATCTTTTCCTGTAGCCCTTTTGACTGCTAACTTATTCTTCAATAATTGGTGCTTCCGATAAGTCTGCTTCGGTGGTTCCTTGTCCTGTTATGTTGGATTGGGCTGGGCAATAAGGACATGAATGTAAAGCCCATTCCCTGAGTTGTGTACAGATAGCGCATTTCTAGGCATCGGTAAGTTCTTTGAAAATACCAGTCATATGAGTAAATGGTTCCATAAATGTCTGAATAATATGGAGTTCTTCGGTAGTGATCGGTGCTTTGTACGATTATGATCATTTGTGGTCCTGGAGTCGCCTCCAGCAGCTTAGGAACGTTTTAGAGCTATCCATTTTAGAGTTCACTTCAGATTTCCTTTTTGTTATAATTATAAACAGAAATTGCAAGGGCAAAAAGGAGATTATGCATGATTGGGAGTACAAAGCCCCAAAACTGACGAGGTGTCGGAGGTTTACGCATCCAAACTTTCCCTCACTCTCAAGAGCCAAGCCACTTCTGTTTTATGTTTCAAAGTTTCCACCAACCATCTAATCCGACATTCGTTGACGGGTTTGGGTTTCTGCCATTTCCAGGATTCGACAGCTAACGATGTGAATTACCTCTTTTTAGCTTGGGAATTGCAGTTGGGGTTTTGGATTTTGGATTTTTTTTCCTCAATAAGCTTAGGTCATAGAAATTGAATACATGAAGCGGCGGTCTCACCGTTTCCAGAGCCACCACGATCCACACGACGACTGGGTTGATGGCTCGTGGACCGTGGATTGCATCTGCGGTGTCAATTTCGACGATGGCGAAGAAATGGTCAATTGCGACGACTGTGGCGTCTGGGTGCACACGCGCTGCTCTCGCTACGTTAAAGGAGAGGAGCTCTTTACTTGTGATAAGTGCAAGGCCAAGAGCAATCGCAACGACAGTGAAGAGACCGAGGTCGCTCAGTTGCTTGTTGAATTGCCCACCAAAACCATCCGGTTAGAGAGCGACTTCGTGGCAAATGGTCCCCCGCGCAGGCCCTTTAGGCTTTGGACAGATATACCGATGGAGGAGAGAGTCCATGTTCAGGGGATTCCTGGTGGGGATTCGGCGTTATTTAAAGGCTTTTCGTCCATTTTCTCACCGGAGTTGTGGAAGTGTACTGGTTATGTGCCCAAGAAGTTTAATTTCCAGTACAGAGAGTTCCCTTGTTGGGAGGAGAACAATAATGTGGATCGTGAGGGCGAGAAATTGAATGCTGTTGATAAAGGTGCAGGTGTTTTCTTTTCCTTGTCCAAGGAGAGTGTTTTAGCGACCTCTGCTGTTGCTTTGATTGGTATGAGAGGTAAACATGGCAAGGAAGGGTGCTTTGACAAGAAAAATGAAGATGTTGGGCATCAACAGATTGGTGTGAAAAAAGAGAGAAGCTTGCTTAGGTCTGTCGTGGTACCATCCGGTAAGCGGAGAGAAGAGCTTGGATCTTCCAAAGATCGAAGTCGAAAGAACAGAGCCGGAGCTTTAGACAAGGAGGGGGGTATGTCCTTGAAAAGTTTACATGCGTCTGCTGAATCAGGTGACTTGGGACACTTTGCAGTCTTTTGGTTATTAGTTAAGATTCATTTGCTCTCTGTGTTTACTAGATGTCCACAAATTCAACAGACTTTTCGTCATTGTTTTGTGTGCTTGCACTTTGAATGAATATATAGTAAAGGTCTTGTCTTGTAGTTGGGTCTTGTCTTGTAGTTGTAGACTTGCTTCTACTGACTCAGATTGTTTATTTCTCTTTATTATATAACTAGTGTTTACATCAGCCTGTGATGGAAAACCAGTGGAATTTTATGAAGACAGAAGTTCAAAGTCTTTCATGAATGATAGTCAAGGTACTAAGAACATGAATTTAATGGATGCTTCCTTGCAAAGATGTGGATCATTGGAGTATGATGCAGTAAGCAGTGGAGCTGAGAAGCCTAAGGATAGCTTGGAGGGCTCTTTGGAAGCATTATCTTGTGACACCTCTAATGTTAACTTTCCAGTTGGTTTTGGATCCAAGGAAAGGAAGCATGGCCCTGTAGTTGTACCCGTGGTTGACAGTTCTGCCAAAGTAATAGCTTCATCAGCATTGGAGCATGCTCGTGTTGGAAAATTGCTTGTGAAACTTGAGGTATGCCCAGTTGTCTCTTTAGTCTGCAACTATTGGTTGGCTGCAAGCCTTCTACTTTATATGGTTTCCTTAGTTCTTGCATACCATGTCAAAACTTTAGATCACTTCAATTGTATTTATTATAGGGAGATGGCATCCTGAATGTTAACCCTGATAATAACATGGAAGTATCTGCTGCAAGTGATTTGAGGCCTCCAAATAATGAGTTGCCTAGTGCTGCAGAAGAAGTTAAGATGAAACAGATTGATGTTAGTGGTGGTACATATCCCAGTTCTAGTTCTGTGTGCCCCAACATCAAAGTAGAAGTCCATGACAGTGATTCTAGGGGTGTCATGAATGGGATATTAGTTCAGAATATGCCTGAAATTTCCAAGAAGAATGGTGTAGCATCAAGCTGTTTACCAGACCACAGGGAACAAGAGGCTGATAAAATCTCTGAGGATGTTGGTGATTATCATCCAGATAAATATCAGGAACTAAAAAATGATTTTTGTCAACCTAAACAAGAATTTGATCGTGCTGAAGGCTCAATGTCAATGCAAAAATGTACTTCAGACCCCAAACATAGTTCAGGATTTACTGAAGAACTATCAGCATCAATTGGAACTAACTTGACAGTTCCCAGATTACCCAGTCAACAAAGAATATTTTCTGAAAAATTATCTTCTACTTTATCTGCGGTCATGACCTCTAAATCATCTGCATCTGAAAACTTTAAATCTGCTGATGCTGTGAATTCTTCACCTGATACTAAGCAGGTGGTCCTTCATGAGTTTCATACAGGTCTGAAGAAGGATCGGGCCACAATTGATCTTGGTGCTCTTGAAAATTGGCATGAAAAGTCAATAAAAACAGAAAAGGAACATAAAAAATCCTGTTCTGCTTCAATGGTGACAAACTCAGACAAGATGTCACGTACTTATCTTCCCAAACAAACTGTTTCAGATGCAAATGATTCATTACTTCACTCTTCTAAAGCATCTTTGGTTTCTGTTGAGACTGTGGGATCGTTGCAAAATGAATGTGATTCACTTGTGCAAAATAGAGCGCCATCATCAACACTACCCTTGAGGAGTGAAAAGTTAAATCATTTTGCCAATCAGTCATTATCTAAACCAAATCATACAGTGTCAATGAACCTTTTTGCCGCTGCTAATTCTCCTGCAGCTTTAAGTGATGAAGAGGTATGATCATTATTTTTCTTCCTTTTTTTCTTCTATTCTTCCGATTTAGTTTTGGCTTTAGAATCTATAAAACTGATTTATTCATTTGTGTGTATATAGCTTGCTTTGCTTTTACACCAAGAGCTCAATAGTTCTCCTAGAGTACCTCGTGTTCCTCGTGTTCGTCATGCTGGTAGCTTACCCCGTTTGACATCGCCGACTGCAATCAGCATGCTTGTAAAGCGTACATCTGGTTCTGGAGGAAAGGATTGTACTTTGGTGAGATGCATATTACTTGTTTACTTCAAAATATGGGGGAAAAAAAAGATTCATACTCGAAGTAAATAGATACAGTAGCACCGTTGTTGATATAGATCATTAGCATGATTCTTTATTCTAATCACATCCTACATTCATTTGTCAGAGTTCGCGGAGGATAAATAGGGATGCATACAAAGATGGGGTTTGCCGTTCTCATGAGCGTGATGTTGAAGACAAAAGGACTGGTAGAGTGCCATTATCACCTGATTGGAGGCGACCTGATTCGGGATCTTCCGCTGATATATCATGTAAGAGAGAGGGCAATAGTTCACCTATGTCAATACATTCTAGCAAGAAAAATGTCCCTACTGCATCTACATCAACAGCAAACAGCGGGCCATCTTCCTCTACTGAGGTTAATGACCATCGTGTTTCATCTTTACATAATTCTCCAAAGACTATCTCTGATGAGGAGACTGGCACCATTGGTGGTCCTGTTCATCAAACTTTACCAGGTAGCTACCCACCTTAGGCACACTAGAACTCTCAATTCAGGATATGATTATTGGCATGTACGTGTATGATACAAATGAAAGAAGAAAGGGAACTGTCTCTAGTGTCTTTCAATTTCTGTGTCCTTTCATTTCCATATTTTTGCTTACGCTGTGCTTTCTTGTTGATGTTTCTATTGTTCAATCTACAGGCTTAATCAATGAGATCATGAGCAAAGGCAAACGCATGACTTATGAAGAACTATGCAATGCTGTCTTACCGGTATGATTCTGTCCGCATAATTTATTGTCCATTGTCATCAAGATATTCTATTCTTGTACAAGAGAACATCTCAGACTTCACTGTTAGTAATTTACTTTTCAGCACTGGCATAACTTGAGAAAGCATAATGGAGAACGCTATGCATATTCAAGTCATTCTCAAGCTGTTCTTGATTGCTTGAGGAACCGACATGAATGGGCTCGATTGGTTGATCGCGGTCCAAAGGTATGCCATTAATTGTTCTTAATGGTTTTGTTGGCCATACTTGTACAGTTACTTTCAGCAAATAAGTTGCAAAAGCTGTAGTTTAAAGGATCTGATTCTTTTCAAAAATAGAACATTGTAATCATTAACTGTATGAGAGAATAGACTGTTTACAACTTAGATGGTGTAAGTTTTTCAGTGACAATTGTGAAATTAACATGGATTAATTTAATACTTCTATCGGAAAAGAACAGTGTGGAAATGAAAATGCAAAATGGACTAATCCAGTGACAATGACTTTTTTAGGCGAAATGAAATTGGAGAAGCCTATAAAATCTGTCCAATATTGTGGTCAACTCTGCTCTCTTTAGGTAGAGAAGGTATAGGCTTTGGATGACTTTCATAAAAGGAGAGCCAAAGCGCTCGATTTGGACCTTTGGATTTCTGGAGCCTTTCTAGCATGTTTGTAGGAATCTGGATGATAATGATGGTTTAATTACGTTAAATCTAGGAGTGACTGCCTTCTAGTAGAGAAGATTTGATTATGAGAGTTCATAATAGAAGAAAATTTCCTCTCCACCAACCACCCCTAGGGAAAACGAGCAACTTGATGATTGCATGCTGTATTTGTGGCAACGTGTTTAAAAGTACCATGTTTTTTTTTTCTTCCAAGTACTTCAGTATTCTTGGATTTAGCATTGTTTGGCATCCTAATTAGGAACTTTACTATTAATCAGACAAATACAAGTAGAAAACGTCGAAAACTGGATGCTGAAGAATCAGATGATAATGAGTATGGTGATGGAAGAGCTCTAAAGGTGAGAGAAAGTAAAAACCTTGAGTCACAGAGAGAAGATTATCCAAAGGGCAAGAGGAAAGCAAGGAAAAGGAGACTAGCACCGCAAGGAAGAGGTATAAAGGATGTCAGGAAGAGACGGAAATTGGATTCTGTAACTGATGATGATATTGGTCCATTTTCTCATTCGACTGAGGAGAGTTTGTTTAGTGAGGATGAGTTCATCGAGGGTGGTGGAGGTGCTTTAGTTGGGATGGAGGCCTCTGCCAGCTTGGATGATACAGGGAAAATGCAACTCTGAGAGCCTGCCTTTTCATTTTCTGATTAGTCTCAAGAGTTCTGGAGGTGGCTTATCCTTTCATATTTATGTACAGTTCTCGCTTTGGGCAGCTCCAGCAGTTATATCCAGATCTTGTCATGCCTTGTGGTGCCCGTAGATATGCAACTGGTTTGTATTGTATCAGTTTAGCTCCAGTTTGGATGCTTTGTTTGATTGTGGCTCTCTTTGAGTCCCGTCGGTATCAGACGTCATGTTCCTACACTAGTGATTTGATGAAGAAAAGGTCTCGACTCCGATGTCAAATTTGTAACATTAATGTACCGATGCCAAATTTGTAACATTAATGTAAAATATACGACTTGCTACAAAAGTGGCAACGTTTCTTTTGGAAGAGGAAATGCCACTACAAGTTCATTTTTGTCGTATTTAATGCCTGATGTGCGACGGTCGTTGCGACTGTTGTCTGAATGCAGTTGCTAGTTATGATTTGATTGAAAGAAGATTCTGTAGCAGTTTAGCCAAAACACAACACTTAGCCCTTAGGCGAGTTTTAGTCGGAATGTAATGTCAAGTTAGTTGATTATTTATCCCTGATGTAAAGTTGGCAATTGGGCCCTGCCTCGGCTTAAAGTTAATGGGCTAGGCTGGGGTTGACTGAGCCTCAGCTTGATTATCCTAAAAAATTAGTCCTTTGCCAAAGTCCGAGCTCGACCTGAGATTTAGCTCTTATATGCAAATAGACACTATTTTATTGAAAACAACGTTGTTTTCACATTTTTTGAATTAAAAAAATTAGGTTGGATCAGGCTTAGACGTCTATTATCTAAGCCCGAGCTCGGCTTGACTCCTTGCTATCTTTACTCTTATGTGATTATAGCCAATGTTTTATACATCGGAGCAGGAGCAGAAGTACAAACGTAAAATTGAAAGGACAGTTGGTAATTGAAGGTTTAAAGAAGATAAAATTGGTACATACTACATAGTGAATAAAAAATTAAAATATATAAATAAAATATTTTATATGTATAAAAATATTAATAATTTTTTTAAAGTCAAATTCTTTTGCAAAATAAAGCTAGCTAAATAATGAGAAAGTAAATAAAGAGATCTTTTCATACGCTATGAGTGACTTTTTACTTATGCTGTATTTGATCGAAGGGATTTATAATGAAATAGAATAGAATGTAATATTATTCCATCGTTTGAGAGGAGGTTTTATAATAAAATGAAAGATGATGATTTCATATTACATCCTATTTTATTCTAAGCAGTAAAAATAAAAAACTTCCGATTTTAAAAGTTTAGGATGAAATGTAAATAAACAACTTTACACTACATTATATATAAATCTTTGGTTCAAACAACATTTCATCGTATTACATTATGTACCGTCGCATGCCTTTTCTTCTCTACTAAATTTCCTAGCCTGCGATTCATCACGCAAACTTGTATACATCCATTTTCACAAATCAAACAAAAATTTATACATGCTGGGTAATTTATGGTGGAGGATGTGGGGTTTGTGCACGACGGTGCTATTATGACTGATTGCAGATGTGCTTGTGATAAATGCAACAGCAACTACTACTACAAGTAGAAGATGAGTTGCGTCTGAGGTTAGTGCTCGGGGAGAGCCTCTCGTCTCCCGGATTGCCTTTGGATCCTGTGCCAACCAAAGCGCTCCTCAGGTCAATCCTTTTGTTTTCACCTTGTTTCCGTGATTCTTTTGTATTATCAATCTAATCAAATTTTGTTTACAGTTGCAATGTCCAACTTCTCTTTTTTTTTTTGGTAATTAACTTCTATTTTTTTAACTCTGAGTTAGAGAGGAATTGTGAGCGTGATTCTTTTTTGCGGTGCAGCCCATCTGGAATGCTATTATTGAGTATTTATTTGGCTGGGTGATAACATTTATGGCGATAATAGGCGCCCTTTCAAATTGTTCGGAAAGGAGAGGACATTTGGACAAGGAAGAATACACCCGGGTTTTTTCCCTTCATCTCTGTAACATCCCGTTACTGGTAGCAAGGGTACTATAGTCTTATTGGGTCGAACTGATAGATTTCATTGCATTCACTGATTGAGCATGTTACTGGCCTCTAATCATAGAGGAACAGGTTTCTTGCATATGCATTTATTCATAGGTACATGCATTCAT
>JANZLH020000396.1:2225847-2238448 GCA_026770325.2 Erythroxylum fimbriatum
ATCCAAAGTAAGTTGGTTGAGTCAGCTGTAAATTGATCCAGACTCCAAAGTACATTGATCCAAGTAAATTGATCCAGACTCCATGGCTTTGGAGTCTGGATCAATTTACAGCTGACTCAACTAAATAATTCTTTAAGGGATATTTTGTCTAAGTTTACTTCTCGTTTTACTAGTACTTTATGAGATTGGTGGCAAAGTCTAGATGACCATCACAGACTCCAGTATATTCAAGTCATCTTTGTAGGAATTCTTCTTGGAGTCATCTATAAAGAATTTATTGAAGATATTTAGCTCATTGACAAACAAATCAGGTAAGAATACTTTGAAATTAAGTGTTGTTCATTAGACAGAAGAGATTTACATAAATATTTTCAATGTATGATAGAAAGATATTATCTTCTTAATGTTTTTAATAGTGTCAATCTCCGTTATACATTCATCTCATCTCTTCTAGAAGAATTACAACCTAAACTCCAAAGAACTATTGCAGCTCTACGAAAAGTATGAGAGAAATATCCCTTGGAGAAACCTATCAGCTTGCCTTAGCTTCTCTTGATAAACTTTTTTATCAACAAACATTTTTCTAAAACATGATCAAAGGTGGTCCTCTACTGAAAAAGGCTTATAAAAAGCCTTAATAATAAGATCAAGTGCAAGGATAAAAAGGAATGTGAATGTCACACTAAAAAGAAGTATAGCCATAAGAAATTCTCCAGCAAAAAGTTCCACAAATGACAATTTTCCAATAATGATTATCCTAAGCCATTTAAAAGAAGAAAACAATGAAGATTTGTTCAATTCTTTAAAAGACGAGCTCCATATGCAAAAAAGGTACATCATTGTTTCATTTGTGTCAAACTAGGACATTATGCTTATCAATGTCCTAATAAGACCAAAAGAGATTTGGAACTGTTGGAATCCATTAAGGTTATAATGCCTATCCATAAAAATGGTAATATTGAAGACTTCATTGAAGAAAAATCCAATGACGATGAGGAAACAAAATTTTTTGTTCCAATAAACTCTTCTGATGATGAGTTTACATCCTTTGATGACCTAATTGATGAAGATAATGAGGATGATTGCTTATACATGCTATAACAAACATGTTTTAAGGTAGACTCAAAACGTATTACTATTCCCTGTCTTTATGTCCATATCCAGTTATAACAACAAGATAAATATGATAAGTCAATCAAGACTTTTGGATATACGAATATTGGATCTTGTCAGAGTATTATGAAGCCCAACATCTTACCTTATGATGCCTAGATATCATATGATGAATATTTCACTGCTAATGATGGAAATTCATTCAAAATTGGGCTTATCACGAAAAAGAAATTAGGTATAACATTTGTTCCTGATTGTGTTGTTTGGAATAAAATTCTTGGCATTCATCTACCTGGCCCACATATCCTAATTGGTATAGATGTTTATTGCAAAGCATCTCCATTACAAACCCTACCCAAAGGGACTAAATGTCGAGCCAACTTTAATACTTACACAAATATATGTAATGTATTTGAACTCACCCAAGTACCTCCTCCATATGAAACACTACCGGATCAATTTTTAAAGCACTATCTTAAGACCTATGCACAGTTCTCTTATCCCAATGCTTTTTGGAAAAGTCCACAATTCTTCATTCATCTACCATTTAAGAAGGATGAAGACATAAATCCTAACAAGGCTACTTATCCTGGAATAAATCCTTATGATTTAAAGTTAGCACAAGAAGAGTGTGCTATCTTACTCCAACAATGATTAATTGAGCCCACAAAGTAAGACTAGGCGGGTCAAGTTTTTTATTTAAACAAAAGAGCAGAACGAAAGAGAGGGAAAAAGAGGTTTGTAATTGGTTATAAATCTCTGAATGCATGCCTTCAGGATGATAAATTCCTAAAGCTAAAAATCAATACACAAGTCCTGTTTCTCAAAGAAGCAATATTCTTTTCAAAGTTTGATGTGAAAGTAGGATTTTGACAATTGGGTATAGATCTACAAGAAAGATACAAAACAACTTTTTGTATTCCTAATGCTCAATACCAATGGAATGTAATGCGATTTAGACTCAAGGTTGCTTCATCACTATTCCGAAAGTCTATGACAAAAATTTACGAACCCATTCTTTCCAGTACCTTGATCTATATTGATGACTTCCTCTTATACTCCAAAACCCATGAAGATCATAAGGCTCTACTTGAATCATTTTTGGATCTTACAAAGCAATATGGAATTATGCTCTCAACCAAGAAAAGCCATATTAGGACAACCCAAATAGAATTTTTGGGTATGAATTTCCGTAATTGATTTTATCAACCTAGTCCATATATAACAGGTAAGCCAGTACATTTTCCTGATAAAAATATCAATATGAAACAAGTCCAACAATTCCTTAAATTGTAAATTACATTAGAGATTTCATCCCCCGTGTGTCTGATTACGTAACTCCCTTATCCAAACTATTGAGAAAGAATCAACTACCATAGAGTAAAGGACAAACTAGAGCTGTATGATACTTAAAATAAGAAAGTCAAAATCTACTCCCTTTAAAGATTCTAGAAAAAGGCCAACGCATCCTTCAAAAAAATGCTAGTGATCACTATTGAGGTGCCATCTTGACAAAAGAAATTGATGGGAAACAACGTTATTGTGGCTATACTGGTGGCCAATTCAAGGAGTCAGAAAAACACTATCACACCATCTATAAGGTAATATTGGCAGTGAAAAAGGGCATAAAAAAATTCAATTTCCACTTCAGCCCTTATCACTTATGATTGAAATGGACAACATATATTTTCCAAAGATTCTTGAGTCTAAAAGGAAGATATTACTTGATAGTCAGTTACTTCGTTAGCAAGATTGATTTTCATGTTATAAATTCACCATTTTCCATATCAAAGGTCACTGCAACATCCTTGCCAATTTTCTCCCTCGACCTAGAAAACCAATCTAATTGCTCCCTCCCATACTTAGAAAACCAATTCCTCTCATTCTCCTTATCATGGAATTTTCACAGTATGCTAGGATAAAAAATCCTTCCCTTCAATCACTAAAACTCCTTTAACCATAATAGATGACATTGTTGTTCTCCTTTGAAAAAGTCTGTTTTACTACCTGTATCTTGTCCTCACTAACCTGAACATTCCTCCACATCCCTATTAGTTTGACATCTTAACACGTCATCGAGTCCTTTACCATCCTTATGATTCCCTTTTTGAGCCAACAATATGGCACTTATGGGCTTTATTTGCCCTATATGCTTGTCCAATATTCCTATCTCCTTTTCATGTGTATAAACATCTTAGTAATCCAGCCAAAGCTAGCTCTCTCCTATGGACATTCCTAGAATGGTTCCAGTCTCAACTTAAATAGCATATTCAGCTTGGACACCTCCTTAACATATATCAAATATGTGACATTCCTTTATCTGATTAAAATCCCAGTCTATATTTGTTATCCACCGTCTATAAAGCTGGACTGAGAATGGTTATATTTGCACCATTAGTCGTTTTCAACTTTGGCTAACTTTTATTAACTGGCCCAAACATTAGAAAAGACTTGATATGTGATCTATACCATTTTCTAGATCACCTAAACCATCATCCCAAAACCATCAAGCCAACAACTTGTACATCTATGGGTCCATACCTAGGTGACTTTGCCCTTCTGGGGACCATTTCTCTAACTACTAGATATTGGTCTTTTGTTGACCAATTTGCTTATATGGAATTTAACATCATGACAGGAGAACTGCCATGTCCACCTAGCTTTGAGCCTAAGCAACATTTTGAAATTGGACAAAGCTCCACAGTTTAAGAACCCAAACTTCTTGATTATTTTCAAGATGTTCAAGATCCCTGGCCTCTAGTTTAGCCTGAAACAGAAATAGCCCATCTTATTAAAGAGTTAGAAAAAACGGATGATGGAATGTCTAATTCTGATGACAGTGGTAGACCTCGATCTCTTTTTGCACTGCCCTATTAATATATTACTTCTTATCTTTTAAGAATATTATTTGAATCCAGTGTTTCTAATGATTCTTACTTTTATCATGTACTTTTGTATTCTAGTTTGAAATATTGTACTACATAGGAATCTTTTCCAAAAGTTGTTGGTCCTATTTCCCGTGCTTAATCTATAAAAGCAAGTTTCTCTTTTTTTAGAGATCATTAAAAAATTCAATAAAATAATATGTGTTTTCTATCGTATGGCTTCTTTATAAGTTCTCTCTCTCTCTCTCTCCCCTGCAAGCTTGATTCTTGAATAATATAAGAAACAACCATAAAGAAAGACAAGTATACTCTACACTTATCTTTTCATGAGTATCTCGTGTATCAAAAAGTCTTGAATTATAGATCATATTTAAGGTCCAGGCTATACGGGGAAAGATTAGTCAATTTATATTTCTAAAAGGCAGGCCTTAAAAATTAATGCCTAAACAGAGAAGAAGGGTTTGTGTTTTAGCTAGCCTATCTGAAAGCTAAGTTACAACCAATCTTTGTTTATCTTTGATCTTTTATGGAAATCTGTTTTATAAACCCCTAGTATATAGGCTGGAAACCTATGATGCTTAGTTAAATATTCCATGAGCCTTAATGTCATAGTGAGAAGAGCCTTTTTAGATTCATGTGGTCTAATAATGTCATGTATCTTTGGTATCAATTATCCCCGTATGTCCTTTGACTAAGGGTAGTCTGAGTGGTTTATAAGGTTTTAAAATAATAATATTTATTAATATATAATCCATTATTTTATTAGATCATATTATATTTAAAATTTTAAATATGTTTAAAATAAGATATTAACTGACCATCAATATATGTTCTTAATTCATTCATCATATCAAATAAATTTTCTTTACATATTATTTTTTCAAATTCATTATAATCAAGATCAAGTAATAATCATTCTTCTTTGATCTAAAAGTCAGTATGGTCATTGCAATCAATATCATTTAAATTATATGTTCTCTTCTTACTAAGTATTTTGAATATCTAATAGAAAAATAAAAATTAATAAAAATATAATTACTTTAAATAAAAATATTCAATCAATAAAATGCATATTCTTCATCCTCAGATTATATGTTCTGTAAGTAAGGTATTTGAGTCTCTAATGTTTAAAATAATTTCATTTTTTGTATGAACACGTTAAGAAAATACTCTAATTACTTTCACAATTTGATGAAAAATTCATCTAACTGAGTAATCAAATAATATGTTTTTTAATGTTAAAGAACATTTATTAAACAATCTCTCATACTCATTTGTGATTTAAATTAATTTCTATAATAAATATAAAAATATTATTAATAAATATAAAAACTTACTAGGCTATATTATTTTATCATAAGTTCTCTCTTTATAGATGATCTAAGAAAAAGTCTTTAAACCTTCATAATATAATCTAATTTCATTTGTTGCCTATGATTGTTTTTTCATAGAAAAATACCTTGCATTTCATTTAAGTATATCGAAAATACAACCCATAATATCAACATCAATACATGCATCTTCACCATATAAGCAATAAAGATTGAGAAAGTAAGTTGTTAAGTGGATCCTTTGAATAAAATGCTTATCCCATCCCTGATTAAGTGTATCTATATAAGGCATATAAAATTTTTTGTTCCCTTTAAAAAATTCATAATTGTAGTGCAAATTCTATACATACAATCATATATATAACCTAAAGATGACTTCTCATCTAAGGAAAACAATCCTCAATAATCTTATAAATGGAGTTATAATCTTCACAATTATCAAGTATCCTAAAATTTGTTATCTATAATATTAGTATAAACTTATTTTCCTTTCGTACCCTTTGACAACTTATAAATTGAGAAGTGTTTACTTGTAACTAAATTTTGAAGTACTTGATGTTCATAGACACTTTTCAAAGTTATAAATGTCATTGCAAACCTAGTAGCAGTAAGATGAACAATATCAAATATGATAATAATATAACATTTCGTAAAATACAATTCCAAATTTTTATGAAATATCATTCCAAAATGCTTTTCGACATTAAACTCATGATATACAAGTTTTCATTTTCCTTTTTCTTTTTTTTCTTAAATAATAAAAGATGGTGACAATAAGTTTTCTAAAAATTTTAGACTAAAAATAAGTCAACCACTAGAATTGGTACTATAGGTTACCTCTCAAGTCACTTTTAAAAATAAATAATGGAGGCATTATTATTACATGACTTTTCTTGCTCCACATAGCCCACCATTAGTTTCTTTACCATATGTTACACTAGGCCTAAAGTTATGGAGCTAGTTCTCCATTGCTTACCTATGACTGTTAACCACTATTTATGGAGTTGGTTCTGCATCGCTTATCGGTAATAGGTTAACCGCTATAGAGAGGTAGTTATAGAGCTAGTTCTGCCTCCTTTACCCGTAACAAGTTAAACCGCTATAAACCGATAGTTATGGAGCTAGTTCTGTATCGCTTACTCGTAACAAGTTACGGAGTTGGAGCTGGTTCTATATTGCTTACCCGTGACTATTAACCACTATTTACGGAGTTGATTCTACATCGCTTACCCATAATAGGTTAACCACTATAAATATACTGCTGTAATAACATGTATATAGCCTAGCGGTGTACCATAGGAAAAACTAACTCTTACATTTACGACTCATCTTATTTTCTAAATCAAGGATGGTAGGATTCACAATTGAATTATTTCAATGTAACTCCCAATCATATAAATTTTAACTTTTAAATTAAAACTAATATATGTCCAAAGCATAAAATTATGCTAGCAATATTCACTTGTAAAATATCATCTGCATAAAACTCAGCATAAATATTCATTTCGTGATCTAATGAAAACCATTTACATAAACTTAATTTAAAGTACACTCACATTTCATCAATTCTTTTACAAAGAATTTAGTCATATAAAACAATTAAAATACACTCACAACTTGCTAGTCTCCATAAATAGAAACTATTTACGTAAAATCAATTTAAAGAACACTCACGTGTCATTAATTCTTTTGCAAAGAATTTAGTAATATAAAACAATTAAAATACACTCACAACTTGCTTTAGTTGGTTTCGTTTTCTGAACCTAATATGAATACATTCAACTTCTTAACACATTTTCCAATAAAATACACTATGAACTATGTCAACTTCATTACATTCCATATACACTCCATATGCTAAATTTTCTCCAAATAATAACATAACATTTCATTTAATAATTCCCATACCACAAATACACTTAATGACCATCTTTAATCACTTTCATATAGTCATTACATCATAACCATTCTTTTATATGAAAAATGCCTTTAAGGCTAAACTTAACAGATTTAAACTTAAACATTTCCAATTCAATTCCATTTAATTTCTAACATTTAAACCAATCCAAATTTACTTTCATGACATTTTAATACACATATTTAAGCCATAAACTTTCATTAACAATTTTTTTTCAAAATAATGCACTCTAGGCCTAATTTCAACCAAAACCAATTTCAAATCATTTTTTCATTTCTTTACTTCATTAGCATCAAAATCAAGCTATGAACATCATAAAAGGTTGGACCCCGTTTCCAGAGCCCAACATCCGGAGTCATAAGCAGTGAGCGTATTATCGTGTAGGGTTATTTCATTGAACCCTCATTAGCCATCATCTCACAGGTGTGCCCACACCAGTCAATCGCCAAAAGTTACAATTTGACTTCTTTAAGAAAATTGTAGCTCTATATCTTTAGTTTATTCTGAAGCAAGAACCGTCTCAATCGGAGCTTTGTAGATCAAGATATGCTTAAAAAGCCAAAGTATGTTCATACCCAGTCCATGCTCTCCCGACTAACCCCTCACTTTCTCTTCATCAATATTTTTCAAATCAACCCCAAACCCTACCAATTTTTATGGAGAGATAGAAATGTGTTAGGAATCTATTGGTTTAAGAATCACTTCATTTGTAGGTCGAAAGACGAAGTTATGGCCAAAAGAATCAAGCATGTTTATGTCCTCAATCATATTGTACCTGTCTTGGGACAATTGCTATAACTTTCTTTAGAGATGTTGGATTGAGGTCATTCTTGGATGATTTGAAAGAGTACTTCTAGATCTACAATATTGCTTCAAAAACAAAATATTCAAATTGGAGTGATGCCCTGACTCTTGACTCGATCACTCGATATCTTGCTCATCGCCTGAAGATGGGAAGGAACGGGGGGTGAGCTTAAAGATCGTAGGTAACAGTTTTATAATCGGTAACAAGCAAAACCATTGAAAACATTCATGATCAAAGCAAATTCATATGAAATCCATGAAACACATATTCCTTAAATTCTCAACATATCAACCAATTCGCAAACCATATAATTCATATATTCATCAAACTTGTCCATAAAGCATAAATGCATAAACACATTAGAATGATTTGGGTAGTTCGTAATAGAACGTATTAACACAATTCCATAAAATGGTCTTGTGCAGTTGTGAACAAAACGTACTATCACAATCCCACATAATGGTTTTGCGTTGTCGTGA
Organism: Erythroxylum fimbriatum; assembly: GCA_026770325.2. Classification (NCBI taxonomy): domain Eukaryota; kingdom Viridiplantae; phylum Streptophyta; class Magnoliopsida; order Malpighiales; family Erythroxylaceae; genus Erythroxylum; species Erythroxylum fimbriatum. The sequence goes on from JANZLH020000396.1 coordinate 2,234,379, forward strand.
ACTTAAGAGAGTCCGTGAAGGAGCTCCATGCCACTAGCGGGAAAAGCCTTTAGTCAAAGTGCACTTGATAGACAGAACAAACCACCGCAAACCCATATAACATGTAATTCATGACTTGGAAACCAATTGCCCAAATGACACATTTCAGAAACTTGTTTTTCATGAACATGAAATATGTCATATGCATTTCCATCATCATTTCACAATTCATCAACCAAATTCCTATACCAAGCATAATAGCCGTTTCTCAACTCATTCAAAAGCAACAAATACGACAATTATGAAGCAATTAGAATTCATCCCCATATCAGTTCAAGATTCATTCACAAAATTCACATACAAAAATATGTGGCATATTCTAAAGCATTTAAAGAACAATAAATGCACATTTATAAGGTAGTTAGAAAATCATTTAATTCCATTTATTTGAAGAACATTTATGGCTCATTTACTCAATTATAAAAATGCAGCCCACCTTAATTTCTTTGCTTGAAAACTTGCTCAAGGATGTCTTTCCTCTTGCTCCTCTTGCCTCTCTTGATTTTCTTCAACATTGGTAAAAATCCCAATTCAATAGGAATTCAAATTGGAAAACCCAAAGAAACCTATGCATGAAATTGATCCTAGAATACTTAAACCCATGCATTTCCTAAGTTCTTTGAACCAAAACCCTTCTAAAAATCCAAAAGATTATATATAAACTTACCTTGAATCTTCACCAAACAGTGAGTTTCTTGGCTCTAATGGAAGCTCTAATCTTCCTCTTCCTTTTTCCTTCTTGAACAACTTCAAAATCACTCTATAGAACTAAGAAAAATCGAAACCTAGTTGACCTCCCTTCTTCTCTTCTTTCTCTCCTTACACGACACACTCTCTCTCTTTCCTCTTCAATTTCGTTTTTGGCTTCTTCAAAATGCATGACAATAAGTCTTCTTCCCTTTTATACCCTTAATGATTGCACAATGTCCATTTTGCCCTTCCTTTAATGCTTTATGGTTTTTAAGCTTAAGTGATCTTCCAAAAATGCCCCTCATGCAATCTTACTACCTTAACACTTTAATTCAATTAACCTATGCCACATAATCTTACTCACATTAAAATAATAATTAATTCCAAAAATTAGTCCATTAAAACCTCAAAATTAATTTAAATCATGCTTATTCATCAAGAAAAATTCGGGGGCCAACATAAAACATAAAGTAGAATTTTGGATCATAATACATTAAAATCCCTAACCATGATTGAAAACTCATCCAATCATTTCCATGGCTTTTCTTCCATTCTTTCATCAATATTAACTTCCTAACGCCATTCATTAATCTTAAATCACCCAATGACAAAATAAAACACTCTAAGTAATAGTTCTCACCTTTGACCATGTTTGAGTAAGGTTCCACACTTTAGTTTTTCTTAATTTTCTTCTCCCAATTGCTTCCAATGTATAAAACATTGATATCTCATCAAAAGGGTGCAATTTAGACCATTAAAACCAAATCTACCCTATAACCCAACAAATCAAAATTTCCAACAAGAATAGTATGCTTTCCAACCCATTTTCTTCTTCTTCTTCACTTGAATGACTATGGAATCTTGTTAGAAGCTTGATTGGAGGTGGAAAAGCATGAAAAATTCCTTAGATCATTTCTCTATGGCTTAGCCATAACTATTTCTTCTCCTTTCTCTTTTCTCTTTTTTCTCTCTCTTCCTTCCTTTCTCTCATCAATGACCAAATCCTACTTTTGATTCTCTCTTATTTTCTTTTAGTTTTTGGGCTCTTTAATGCCACTCTCATGACACTCTCACAAAATGAAGCAAAATGTCTTAAATTTTGTTTTTTATACTCATTTAATGGATTACAAATGTCACCTTTTTATTTGTCATCACTAATGACTCATCATGAACATGTCATTTTCTCCTTAGTCATCTCTAATAACTCACTAATCCATTAATATCATGTAAAAAGAACAAATTGCCCTTAATGAGTACAAAAAGACCAAATTGGCCTTTATTGCATTTAATTCACTAGCTGACTAAATTAAGTCTCGAAAATATTTGTCGGACCCCGGCCCCGGAGCCCGACTGCCCCGGGAGGCGAGCCCTGTGGGGGCCCATTCCCGGGACATTTCTTGACCTTGTTGATCTTGTAGCTGTTGGAACCCGTTACCGGAATCCAACTCATGAATCGGATAACATGAAACTTGATCATCTAGCCTTGTAGGGTTTAGTTCATTTAACCCTAATTTCAACTTGATTTCTCTTGTAAACCATAGCCTTATGACTCTTGTTTAATTTAAGACAAGAATCGCTTTAATCAGAGTTCTATAACTCAAGATATCGACAAAATACTAAAATACATTCATAACCCGATCATACTTTCTTAACCGACCACTTACTTGCATTTAAGCAAAGTTCCTAAATTTAACTCCAAATGACACCAATTTTTATGGGTGGGTTCCTACATGTCTCAAGAATCCATGGTTCAAAAATCACCCCATTTGGAGGTCGGGTGAAGGAGTTATGCCCTAAACACTGGACCATGTTCATTTCAGAATCAGTTTCGACATACTTTGGTAAAACCGCCATAACTTTTGCTACAGATGTCGGATTGACTCGATCTTTATACCAATCAATATGTACTCATCCTGATCTACAACTCATATTAGAGGCAAAAATTTGAAATTCGGACTCTAACTGGCTCGCGCCCGCGATCTAAGTTTGTCGCGCCCGCGAGGAGTAGTCGGACAGAAAAGTGGAATTCTCTGATTTTGCAAGCTCGCGCCCGCGAGCTTCTGATCTCGCGCCCGCGAGGTTATCTCCGACAGAATGGGGAGGTTTTCTTCCCAAAACCTCTTAAAGCTTCCCCCATGCATTCTAGCTTATCCCTAACACCAAATACACTTCCAATCTACTCAAAACCTATCCAAAACCATGCCAAAACACTTCATAACCATTTACACTTCTATATAACTCATCTAATCTCAATTCAAATGGATCAATTCACATGATTCAAATCAAAACTCAACTATGCTAACTCCTCAAACACAAGCTAAACAATACCAACACTTGAACTCAATTCCAAGCATCTATCAACTCAACCCAATACAAACATAGGTCTTATACAACCATCACAAGCTAAACTCACCAACTTCAATCCATATGATCCTTTACATCCAACAACATTTCATGTTTCATACTACTCTCATCTTTCCTTATTCATATGATTTCAATTACCAACAATGGCAACTTGCACCCAATGTTCATCAATTCAATTGATTACTTCCTTAAACATACTTATTTTCCACTATTTCCGCATATATGTACATGTATATGTATATCAACCATTCATCCTCAATCATCACCATAACCATTCATATCCAAATCTACATAATTCAAAGTGCACATACAATTCCATTCCTTATTTAACATCATAAAATTACTGCTTACAGGATACAATGGCATTTCCAAGCCAAGATTTACAGTACTCATATCAATATCCAAATTACACAATTCCATTTCAACAATTGCAATTATAGCTTATTACACATGATCAAATATACAACAATAACCAATTCGTGTCTTGATCCATTTCCTTGACTTCTTGCTCAAAACCTGTATGTGGGGGAAAATGAGGGGGTGAGCTTGGGGAGCTCAATAGGTAATATGCTTATAACTAAACAACGAACAAAACCGTTTTTCAAAAAATCCGTTTCCATGTAAATCTCCTTTGAATCATAAAACATTGATTTCTTTCAAACCTCTTGTCATTTTCTTGAAATCACAAATCATGCATTTTTCAATTTACTTGTAAATCATGTATGCAATTCAAGTCCTTTCTCAATCGTTCATAAAATCATAAATGTAATTCATGCATTTTTCAAACGTTCATGAAATCATGAATGAAAATCAACTTATCACCATTCACATCATATTACACATAACATCTAACACATCATCATGGTTCGGCAAGTCCACAATTCATGGCAACTACATAACTCCATTTAATGGTCTTATGTAGGCAAATTCTTTAGGAGTCCAAAAAGGAACATCCTAGCCCAATCGGGGCAGCCGGG
>JANZLH020000396.1:2245969-2260433 GCA_026770325.2 Erythroxylum fimbriatum
TCCTCCGATCCTCCCTGAATTTTCAGGAGCAAAGTTTTGCGAAGACTGTTTTACGGCGCTTGGAGGAGAAATGGCGTACCTAATTTTTGTGATTATTCTTTGTGTTGTATAAAACTCAGGTAGAATCTTGGAAATGGTTGTCTAGCTTATATCATTGTTATTCGAATGGAGACCCTCGATCTTAGCAATAACATTATTTGAGTAATTAGAAAGAAAGCAAGTTTTGTGAAAATTGCATTAATGAAGCTGGATTTTCATGAACTGACCTCTTGATTTAGAAGATCATTAAGCCTTGTTGGCGAATGTACCTCCTTTCGAGACGATGAGATCCAAAGAAATGTGTAGATGAGATAAAATGGAACAAAGTAGGAATTAGTTAAGAAGAGAAGAGGATCTGTTCGCCCTTTCGAGATACTTGGAGACTTGTACAATATCCCATTCTTACACTAATAGTGATTTTTGGGTTGACTGATAGCTTTTATCTGCAGTCCATGACAAGCAAACAAAATGACTAAAATTTTACAAAAATATTCGCTTGTTTTACATTTTTGCAGCACCATCATTATGTGATCCCAATAAACTTATTATTTATCTTTTTATATATTTTGATACAGATGTCATTATCTGATAATGACAATAAGCTTATTATTTATCTTGTCATACAATAAGCTTATTATTTATCTTTTTATATATTTTGATACAGATGTCATCTTCTGATAAGAATTTTGACAATGAAATTTCCTACAAAAAAAATGAGACATCTCTTTAAATTATTTTCTATAAGATGGTTATCTAAAATTTTCTACAAGATGGTTATATAAGAATTAGGTAACCATAAATATAATATATTGTACTTTGCATATTGTTTAGTATACTTTAAATATTATTTAGCATAAATAATTTTATTATAAAATAAACTATAGTTAAAATTAATAAAAATACTTTTTATTTTTATGTTACTAAACAGTTGAAGCTCTTTTAAAAAAGCTATTTTTTTAATTGACGGCCAAACAATCAACTGACTTTTTGAAAAAGCTCTTCTTAAAAAAGCTGTACTGATAAAAGCTCTACTGATATAAGCTCATCCAAACAATCACGTAATCTACGAGGTGCTCAATATCTTGCATAGAAGTAGAGGTTACATAAACCAAATGCGAAAAATTAGAACTTGATTCCTTTTTCACAGGTGTATCCTTCCATTGAGCGTGATGGACAATGGACTTGTCAATAAATAAAGCCCCTACTTAATGACCTTTAGAGTATAAATTGAATATTAATTTTAAAGTATAAAATTATGCACAATAAACAAGTTTGAAGTAAGTATGATAAAAATAATAATTTTGTAAATATGACTGATTTTAGTGTTATTATTGTATCGATGAGTTAATTTGTAATTTTTATGATTTACATAATTTTTTTTATTACAAATGTCAGAAATTAAGAAAAGAGAAATTGTAGGTATTTTAATTTTAGGATGTTTAAAAGAAGAGGGTCCCTGCGAGCTCGCACCAAAAAGACAAGAAGATCGTTGAAAAAACGGTAATTACATTTTCTCTCTCTCTCAACCCACATCTGGTCTATCCTCAATCAAACTAGAACACCCTTGAATCTAGGGTTACCTATTCGTATTTCTCCTTCTATTCTATTTCAATTTTACTATTATCTCTATCAATTTACCGCCATTCCACTTTCCTATCTTTCATCTTTCTTCGATGATGATCTTGAAATTTCGTGATTGATTAGTTGTTGAAACTTGTCTTCTGTTCTTTTTGCTGTAGAGTTTGAAATCGTCAATGAAAATACCCAATTCAGGTTTCTCGATTGAGAATGGACGGACTTACTTGCCTTGCACGCCTGCTGAAGAGAAGCGGATTGTCGATGACTTGATCAATGAAGCCGACCTTCATCTCCGAGAAGGCAACTTGTACTACGTCGTTTCTTACAGGTGCTTTTGATTTTCCCTTTTTTTGGATTTTCTTGTCTTATTATTGCTGTAATGCATGAACTAAACTTAATTGGTATGTTTGTTTTCTTCTTCTTTTTTTAATCTTTTCCCTCTTTGTATATTTCCTTTATTCATTAACAAAAAAGATTCCTTGTGTACTATTTGATCATTTATCGGAAAATTTTTTAATTGATGTGCTTATTTTACTTTTGTTCGCTCTGTGTTTAAATTCTGTCGTTCTGCAATTTGTATAGGTGGTTTTCTAGGTGGGAGAAGTATGTTGGTCAAGCAAGCGATGTGGAACAATTGGCTGGTTCCCTAGATTTGGACGCTGTTACTCCAGGTATTGCTGATAGACCTGGTCCAATCGATAACTCTGACATAGTTGAAACGGGTTGTCACAGTGAGGATTTAGATCTAATCAGGACGTTGGTGGAAGGGAGTGATTATGTTTTACTACCTCAGAGAGCTTGGGAAAAGCTTCTTCAATGGTAAACATTGTTCCTTTCTTCAATTTTTATTCTTGATCCTTCCGCCATTTCCATGGTCATGAATCTTTTTTTTTTATTAGTAACAATTGTTCTCGGTTGAGTTAAATATTCGATCTTTAATATTTGACAAAGTGGACGTTTTTATTGCAAACTATGAACAAATGAATGAAGTACCTAATTTGAAGCTTGACTTTTCTTTCTTAGTTTTAAGTGGTGTCTTCACTGTTGTTATAAAGGCTGGTAGTGGTGCTCTTAACATGCATATTATGTCGTCTATGAACTGAACTTTTAGGTTCTGTTGTTATTTTTCTCATTATTTCTTATTTAACTTTTGGAGATTAATAAAGTTTGTCATTAATACATCCAGCAATTCTGAAATTGCAGTTAAAACTTACACCCATATATCCTTATAATATCAACTTCCAATCCATTGTAGACCCCTAAATGCCTGAAAGGTCCCTCTATTCTCTTCGTCCAACATCCTTATAGAAAGGAAAAGATACGAAAAAGGAAGAAAATAGCATTTGTCTTTTTTTTCCTTGGTGCGGCTAAGTATCTGAAGTATGGTTTGTCCTTTTAACTATTCTTGTTTTCCTCACTTTTTATATTATTTCTTTCTTATTTTCTGTGTTGTCTAGGTACTCAGGTGGACCCGCATTGCCAAGAAAGATGATCTCACAGGGGCATTCTAACAGAAAACAGTTTAATGTGGAGGTTTATCCCCTTCGTCTCAGATTAATTGATTCAAGGGATGGAAATGAATTCATTTTGTGTTTAAGCAAAAAGGTACTGCCTCTCTCACCTATTTGTTCTTTTCCCTATCCATGGAACTTTTACTGCTCGGCAGTGGACATGGTGAAGTTATTTGCGATTCAAAATTTTAGTTAGTAGTTTGCAGATAGGTGTTGGAGCATTTACTTAATGATCATGAAGCCATGTTTTTTCCAGGAGATTTCTTCAGTATTTTGTGTGAGAATTCACTTGTTATTTTGCTTGTTTGTTGAGAATGATACAAAGAGATTTTTTACAATGGTTTTATATGGTGGATAAGTTCCTCTTTCATTAAGAAATTACGGAGTTACTTCCGTTATCAGTAGGTTTGTTTGCTAGTTTTCATAATAGCTGCATCGATGATGAAAGATGATGGATTAAGAGAAATTATTTGCAAGTTTCTCTTTTCTGAAATTAGGTCCATTTTGTAGGAAATCATCTATTGAGCATTTTGTATGTAGTTAATTTCTTTCATTTGGTATGTGGTTGAGCATTTGGTATGTGAAATTTATAAATGCTGGTTATGTAGAGTAAATTTGGGATGCTACATTAAATGAAATTCTTTCATTCAAGTTCTTTAGCCTAGTTGTTCATCTGATATGTTTTCTTAATTTCAGGCATCTTTAAATGAGCTAAAAGAAAAGGTGTGTGCACTTAGAGGAATAGAGCAAGAAAAGGTGTTTTTTTTATGATATCATACATTTATCTTAGTACTATTTTTCAATTTAGCGATGTTTTGTTTACCAGTTCCCTTTATATGCATCCTGTCAGGTTGCTTTATGGGACTACTTTAGTAAGCAAAAGCATACACAGTTGATTGCTTCCCATAAAACCTTGGAGGAATCACATTTACAGATGGATCAAGAGGTTTGTATCATAGAAACCTACTAGAAAACATTTTATTTATAGATTTGTGTCCTTATCAATTGTTTTAAAGGTTGTTTTTAAATGCTAACTCTAAATTGCAGTATTCCCGATCTCGAACTTCAAGGAACATAATGTACCTATATTCAAAATATTCTAAACTTATCTGAGCACTTGGTTTTAGTTTCATTCATAAGAATGATATTATTCCCTCAACTCTTTACAAGTTTCAGTTGGTGTTTAAAGTGGAAGGGGTTAGATTTTGAAGAAAATGAAGCATTTCTTGGTCCTGGAAGTTTCAATTGGAAGCAAGTATGCAAAGTTTTAGAGTGAAAAACAATACCAGTTAGGAATTTGAAAATCCATTTTAGGTAGAACAGGTAAAACACTATTGCTCAAAATATTTACAATTCCCAATAAGACATTGAATCTCACAAATTGAATAATGTCTATATCATTAAATATTTAGATGATTTCGTGATGATAAATTTTTTAAAGAATGGATATGTACATGTCTTTATACACAACTATTAAAATATCTAACAATAACTTAAAGTTGCATGAAAATAGTTTTTGAGTAGGAACATATAGTTTCATCCATCAGAAGATTTAATAGAGTCCAGTTAACCATGCAAGGTGTATGGACCTGCCATCTATATCTCACAGGTGTAATGTGATGGCAAAGTGCAGTTTTAGTATGTAATGAACTTTTTGTTGTTGAGTAAATTTTGTTCTGTATTTCACTAAATGAAATGAAGTTGAAAAAGGAAATGAAGAAAACAACTTGGAATTGGTGGTGCACCCCAGATTTGTAAATGAAATTTGGCGAAGTTTTAATACAGAGAATTTTACTTGCGTAATTATTAGGAAAATCCATCAATAAAATTTGGATGACCTTCAAGCATTCTCAAGATGAAACATCATGTAGTATTCAGAGGAAATGTAACAATTTTTACATCATCCAAAGGAGTGTTATATACCTATCAGCATTTCCAGACATATCTTCCATCCATTCCGTAAGGATGATGGGCTGCCTCTACAAGTTGAAAGAGGTTGCCATCTTTATTACTTTCCTTCATCGAGTTCAAAGTGTAAGGACTTTGAACCTTGGAGGCTACATGAGTGTTTGGCATCCACCCATTCCCTGCCATACTTCACTAAAAAGTTTCTAAAAGGCGATGACCCATCCTATTCCCTACCTTTCCTTTCTTTACAACTCTTTTGTGCAAGCAAAGGAAGTATTTTTGTTGTGAAATCAGGTGATAAGTGAATAACTATAGTACATAAAGGTAGAATATCTTAGACAAACAAAAGTATCTTTTATTTGTACTCAGGAAGCTTGTTATGATCAAGCAAAACTATGCTGTCCCATTTGCATTTATTTGTTTATTTGAGATGTCCTGGATGTACATGAAAGATCACCCTATTGAATGAAATTTTGCTTTTCATATAAATCAAGTAGAGTTGGAATTTAGTGACAGTTATGGGATATGTATCGTTATTATTTAATCAGAAACTTAAAGATCCCCAACTTTGTATTCTGTTGCATGATTTTATGTCTTTCATCCCAATTTTTTGTACAGATTCTTCTGGAGCTGCAAGTTGATGAAACCTGTCCTCGTATTGGGAAAGATTCAACAGGAAATCAGCTGGCTTTGGTAACCTTAGAACCTTCAAGGTCCTCTACATCAATCGCTGGGGGGCCAAGCATGTCAAATGGTCACTCAAGTAGTTATAGCTTAAACTCCGGACCAGGAGTCGCCACAAACTCATATATAGATATTGGATTTGCTGCAAATAACTCTGTTCGAAGAGAGGGAAGTGGTTTGGCAGGATTGCAGAATCTGGGAAATACTTGCTTTATGAATAGTGCTCTACAATGCTTAGTCCACACTCCCCCACTTGTTGAGTATTTCTTGCAAGACTACTCTGACGAGATAAACATAGAAAATCCTTTAGGAATGCGTGTAAGTGGCTTCTCTTGTTTATTATACTATTTTTTATCTTTCCACATGTTAACAGTATATCTTTATCTTATAAGCATGCAACATTAAATTTCTAACTTATGTTGTAGCTGTGTAGGGTGAACTTGCAATTGCATTTGGTGAGTTGTTAAGAAAAATGTGGTCCTCAGGTCGGACTACAATTGCACCACGTGCCTTTAAGGGAAAAGTAGCATTGTTTGCTCCACAATTCAGTGGGTATAACCAGCATGATTCTCAAGTAAGTCTCCATATGATGCCACATCTTCTACTATTTCTGGTGAATTTACTTGTTGAAGATGTACATTTGGCATTTACTAGGTATGACTAGTAAAACGAATCTTTTCCTTTTTAATTTTATACTAGACTAAATTTATGAAAACATAGTAACAAATTATTGGACTTACTCCGGTTGCTATTTTACTTCGAGTCAGCTTCTACACTATGTTCTTTTATGAGGAGCTTAAACAATTATCTGGCAATTGCTCATATAATGTAAAGTCTCCAACACACTCTATTCTTTTGTTGAGGAACTTGGGCAATTATATGACAATGGCTCATACAATGCGAAGTCTCCAAAATGCTGTATTCTTTTGTTGAGCACCGTAAGCAATTATCTGGGAATGAGGTGATATAATGTAAACTTCGATTTAGAGACCGGAGATACCTCCTTTTACTATGTGAGCTTAACCCTTTGCTGAATAAAGATGGAAATGGGCCAGGCCTACCACTGGAATTGCCAATCCTAGTGCTGAATTCTATGAAGCCTGTTAGAGACGTTATCTGGATCAGGTTTTTACAACTGGCATTATTACTGAACGAACTTTCTTGATAGGAACTTCTTGCCTTCTTGTTGGATGGCCTTCATGAAGATTTGAATCGTGTCAAGCAGAAACCATACTTTGAAATGAAGGATTGGAATGGTGAACCAGATGATGAAGTTGCTGAGGTCTGCTGGAGAAATCACAAAGCTCGGAATGATTCCGTGATAGTTGATGTGTGCCAAGTAAGGAGGATGCTTCATCTTTCTGTTTGGTTATTATCGCTCGACCAGCTTAGGTTGTCACAACCAAACGCTACTCTTCATGTGTCATATATAGCTTCAACAAAAGAGCTTCTTAAAAATGCTAATAACCATATTCAGACTGTTCTTTGACTGTTAAATATTTTCAAAAGCTATAAGTTATGTGTTCATGAGCTAGAATGAACATCTAATTTATTAAGAGGAAGTGTAGGAGTTTCATACTTTTGTTTTTGATTGTTGTTCTTTTCTACAATGCACTGTTGTTCATTACTTGATTGTTGAAAGTGCTTTAAAGTTTCTATTTCTGCAAGGGAAAGTTAAGGATGTGCAACTGTTCAAGTTTGCTTACAATTTCTGAATGGAAAATTTGGAATTCTCAGGGACAGTACAAGTCAACACTAGTTTGCCCAATTTGTGGAAAAATCTCAATCACATTTGATCCCTTTATGTATTTAACTTTGCCACTACCATCAACTGTCACACGATCAATGAATGTAACAATCTTTTACGCTGATGGGAGTGGTCTTCCAATGCCATACACCGTGTCTGTGCTGAAAAACGGTCATTGCAGAGATCTGATTCAGGCACTGAGTGCAGCATGCTGTTTGAGAAGTGATGAAGTCCTTTTGCTTGCAGAAGTAAGTAATTTACACTTGTTTTCATTTGTAAGCTATCTGATATCTGATAGGATGAGCAATGATAAATTTTATACCTTAATTTTTTTTTTCAGGTATATGAACATAAGATATATCGTCTTTTTGAAAATCATTTTGAACTATTGACTTCTATAAAGGATGAAGACCATATAGTGGCCTACCGATTTCCTGAAAAGGGAGCCAGAAAAAGGAAACTAGAAATTATTCACCGGGAAAGGTGAGCTCAGTTTCTTATTCTAAATGTTCTGTTACATTGTGAAGAAATATGCGAACTCTTCTTGTTTTGTTATTATTGGTGTATCACAGGATTCACATGTAGTTGTTCGGATCAGTTTTTTGGGTATTTGTAATCTTCAAAAGATTGCTAGTGATAAGTTGAATCTCACAATTTTTTCCTAGCTTGTGTAATTTCTATTGACTGGCACATATGCATGCCTGTGTAGTGTTTGCATTCCTTTTCCTCAATTCATTGTTGCAGCTGTTGTATCGGACCTGTCAATTAACTCATATGTCATCTCAAATAAATTTTGTTTCACTAGCAAAAATGATTCTTATTTGTCATTTTGAATTTAACAGACCTTCACCGGAGTTTCTGAAGGGCAGTGGTGGGAAATATTTTGGAACACCTCTTATTACATTTTTGGAAGAAGACCAACCAAGTGGAACAGATATTGAAGCTGCGGCTGCAAAAATGCTTTCACCTTTGAAAACAGCAAGCTCATCCACCATGGTTCATGGTGGACAGGACAATGGTTATTTTTCAGAAGCTGATGGTGAGCCATCAGATAGTTGCAATGGCGAGCCTGAAGCAAAGGACCAGGTAATGGAGAATGTGGAACTTGGGGAAGCAAAGGACCAGGTAATGGAGAATGTGGAACTTGGGGAAGAATCTACCCAGGAGTTATCATTAAAGCTCTTTTTAACTGATAATGGGTATGGAAGTTGTAAGCCCGTTTTCAAGGATTCCGTCATCAAATTTGGAAATCGTATCAGGGTCTTCTTGGATTGGTCCGAGAAAGAACTGAAGCTATATGATTCCAGCTATCTGAAGGATATCCCAGAGGTGTATCATAAGTCCGGTTTCACTGCAAAGAAAACCCGGCAAGAAGCTGTCGCCCTGTTTTCATGCTTGGAGGCATTCTTGACTGAGGAGCCTTTAGGGCCTGATGACATGTGGTAAGTATGCCTTCCAAAAATGTTTTATTGTCAAGGATTCAGGATTTTACCTTGAGTTTTCTATTGAAATTGTTTACCTTGGTATATGTAAGCCAATGCAAGTCATCTTGATACAGGTATTGCCCAAATTGCAAAGAGCATAGACAAGCCACAAAGAAGCTGGACCTCTGGATGTTACCTGAGATTCTTGTGTTCCACTTAAAACGATTTTCTTACAGCAGATACTTGAAGAATAAATTAGATACTTTTGTGGATTTCCCCATTCACAATCTTGATTTGAACAAATATGTAAAGAAGGGGGATGGAGAGTCTTATTTGTATGAGCTATATGCTATCAGCAATCATTATGGTGGTCTGGGTGGTGGGCATTATACTGCATTTGCTAAGGTAATTAAATACTCTGGTTTGATCTCCTCTTGGACAAATTGATGTTACTGATCAGACTTATTTGTCAGTTATCTTCTTCCAATTCCATAGAAGAAAGCTGATAATTATTGATTTTGCACCACCTCCTCACATTCTCTCAAGCCTAGTGAATCTACTTTAGCAAGTAGATATTTTTTGTTGCTTGCAGTATGGAATGTTTGTTTATTATGGAGAATCTGTTATAAGGCTTGATGCTTAAAAGGCATGACATTTTTGGTAATCTAATAACTGTTTCTTTGTCCAATGTTCTAGTTAATTGACGACAATAGGTGGTACAATTTTGATGATAGTCGTGTCTCTCCGGTCAACGAGTCTGATGTGAAGACTTCAGCTGCATATGTGCTATTCTATCGAAGAGTTAAAGTTGCACAGAAGGTGGGTGGGTCGGGAGAGGCATAACAGAGCCATACGGATTTGCGAATAACCATGTGCAGATGGAGTTCATTTTGTATTTGTGGCCTTAATGCTAGCAATTCCATTTCTTTAGTCTAGCGGACTGTTGCGACAATGTGGCAGTTTTGTGTTTACATTTTGGTTAGCACGGGTTATAACGAATCTGTACATATATTCCGGCGATAAAGGCTCGCTTGAAGTGGACGGAGATAAAAAAATAGTTTAATTATTTGTTAATTTTTCAGGGTAGATTTGGCCCAATACTGCACCCTGCTTTTTAGTGTTTTCTGCACCTCCTTGTTCAAGTTCTTCCAAGCAACGTAATGATGAAAATTTTACTGATAAGTTCCAGGATTGTGTGTCAGGTGCTGGTCAAGGGATCTAGAGAAGAGTATTCAATGTCATAGTACTCTTTATGTGGCATTAATATATTTCATAGTTTTGCTTTGTGGCAGTCCGTTGGTTATGATTCGTTAAAGAATTACTCCTTTTAATTGTAGTGTAGACCATTCTTTAGTGATTACTCCTTTACGTGTTTTATGCTACCTCTTATCTTGTACCAGTATGTTTACTCCACTCGTAGCTATCTCTGCACTAGAATCCAACTATGCTGGAAAGAAAAAATTTTAATGGATCAATTTGTAATTTGTAATTTGATTTATTTTAATAATTTTATTGTTAAAAATTGATAAGCTTATTAATTAATTAATTGTCAATTTTTGTAAATTAATTTTTATAAATCAAAGTAAATAAATAAAATTTTATTTAACAATTCTTTTAATTAAACTCTCAGTTTTTTCAATTATATTTTAAAATATTTAGTTGACCTTCAGTTCGTATAACTTTGGAAAGGAGAGAATAACAGAGTTTCTTTGGACATATTAACAAACTCGTTGGCGTGGTAGGAGGTATTCGGTTCAACCACTCATCGCTGTTAGGTAAACTACTAAATCTAAACAAGCGAACAGCCCCTACCGCTCCTTCCAATATAAATGTATATATACAGTCAATCATCGATATTCTTTCTCCACCCGAGAAATTAACAGCCACTTATAGTATCTCAACGATCAAGATGGCTACATCCATTATTCATGTTGCTGACGAACGTGCAGGCGCAGAAATAGCATACGGTGCGGAGGATTGCTACAGGCAGTCAATAGAGCTTCTTGAAGAGCTAGGGTTCCCAAAAGGAGTACTTCCTCTCAAAGATCTTCAAGAGTGTGGAAGGGTAAGACAAACGGGGTTTGTTTGGATGAAACTCAAGGCTCCATACGAGCATTTTTTTGTTGCTACCAATACTCGTGTATGTTATGCCAAAGAGGTGACTGCCTATGTAGACAAGTTTAGGATGAAGAAGATGAGTGGCATCAAGAGCAAGCAAATGTTTCTGTGGGTGCCCATAAGTGAGATGAGCATTGAGGACCCTACTTCCAATAAAATAATGTTCAAAACCCCTATGGGCATTGGCAAGTCTTTCCCTCTCACTGCTTTCATGACCGACGAGGAAAAGCACAAGTACCTGCAGGAGAATGCCAATGAGCCAAATTAATCGATTGTCCTTCTTAATTTCTGATTGTTCAACTGTCCAATCCCTGTCATTTAAAATCAGTCCGTTGTTTTTTCAAGTGTCCAAATTAATTGTCTTTTTTCACCTGGAAGAAGTTACTTGTCACTCATTTCCAAGCTTAAAATGTCATTCACACGTTGGCTTTATAATCAATTACTTCCCTAGTATGAATATGATGCTCTTTATAAACATGTGCCATCTTCATGGTTAGCATTGAGGCTCCTCTCTCCAGTATCTAGCTACTCTATCTTGATTGGCAATTGCTTGCTTCTTTGTTGCAGTTCTCTAATTCATTGTTTGATTCCTTCAACTAACTTCCCCTTGATAGTTTTTCACCCCTTCAAAACACCTCTTATTTCTTTCTAACCAAATCTTGTACATACATGAACCCAAGGTTATTAATTATAAGCACAACCAAGTCTCCTCTTTTAATTGTTTTGTCTTCCAATAGCCACTTTATAAACTCCAGATGTGGTTCTGAGGATAAGGCAAAACCAGTAAAAAGCGGATGTTGATTAGATATACTAAGAAAGCTCAACCTATACTTTATAAGCAATCTTTGTTTGATAGCTAATTAGATTAAAAAGGATACCTTGGGGATTATCCCTTCTGCTTGCTCTTTTAGGAAATAATGTGCCTTTGTTCTCCAATAGCCTCCAAAACCTTTTTGCTATGAACACGTTGTTATTTAAGTTGATTGAAGTATTTTTTTAGTCCTCCTTCATCCATTGGTTTGTTGATTTCTTTCCAACTAACTTTTTCTATAGCCTTTTCAGTTCTTCTACCACTTTATAGGAAGCTTCTCATTGATTTTTTCCAATGATTTAGTTAAGCTCGTGGAGAGAAAGATGTGAGTTGACCAATACTATACACATGTATTGAGTTTAGAATTGATCTTATCAACAATAATTTACCAACTTAGGATAAATCTTTATTTTAAAAGGCTTCCAACTTTTTTTTTTTGGCTTCTTTTCCAATAATGGAATGCAATCCCAAAATTAAAGTCCCTTTGTGGACAATGGAAGCCCAAGATAAGTAAAAGGAGGTTCTTTAATTTGTATATATGAGATCCTTAGAAACTACTAAGATACATGCAATGCACTCGAAGATACAATTAGATGAATCTTTTTGTAATTCACTTCCAAGCATGATAATTCTTTAAACATGTGTATAGATGTCACTAGAGTATAGACTGACCTGTCATGTGCGTTGGAAAAGAACAGCAGGTCATTTGCAAATGAGAGGCTGAATAAGTGAATTTCCTTGCATCTGCTATAGTAACATAAGTTGGGATTTATAGAGATATTGTGTCTAACAAACTTGATCAATACTTCCATACATATAATGAACATATAAGAGGATATTGGATCCCCTTATCTCAGGCCTTTGCCACAATGAAAGAGGTTAGTATGTTCCTCGTTCCACTAACACACTAATTGAAGTAGAGGTTATGCACTCCTTTATCTATTCTCTAAACACTTAGAATGCCTAGCTTATTGAATCATAGGCTTTGTAGAAGCTCTCCTTTAGAGCATAGTTCTTAGGTTCGTTTTTCCTTGTATAGGCTTTAAACTGTTGTTGTGTTATCAATACATTATCTACAATTTGTCTTCCCTTTAAGATGGCTCTATGTGTCATTTATAAATTAGTTTAACACCTTCCTTATGCTTAAAGCCAACAGTTTTAGGATGATTTTATATAAGAAGTTCTAGTAAGAAATTTGTTTATACTCACTAAAAGATCCATGATTATGAGATTTTGGAATCAAACAAATGAAAGTATTATTAATCTTTTTTTACGATCTTACCATTATCAAAGA
Organism: Erythroxylum fimbriatum; assembly: GCA_026770325.2. Lineage (NCBI taxonomy): Eukaryota > Viridiplantae > Streptophyta > Magnoliopsida > Malpighiales > Erythroxylaceae > Erythroxylum > Erythroxylum fimbriatum. The sequence goes on from JANZLH020000396.1 coordinate 2,259,084, forward strand.
ACTCCATACATCTTAGGTAGTAAAGGAACTACATAGATACTCATTCATCTCATCAATAACCTATCTACTAATAAAGGAGTTAATCAAATGCATTGAGGGTATGCTCCTAGCTGTTGTTCCAAAAGAGTCCATAAGGATATGTAAACTTCACCTAAGGTCACCTTGCGATGAAATAATCTCCCCATTTTTCCTTGTTAAGGAGTTTAATCTATTTTTATATCCATGTCTTAATTGAGTTACAAAAAAATTTGGTATTCCTATCTCCACCTTTGATCCAATGACTCGAGTTCTCTATTTGAGAACAGAGTTGTGGATTGAGATTGCCCTTGTATATTCACTCACAATTGCTTTTCTTTTATAATCAACTTGGAGTCCCTGGGTTGCTAGTATAAGGCTTCCTAAATTAGGATCATTTTACTTACAGCTTCATCAACATTCTTCTTAGTGTGCATTATCCTTTTTTGTATTGAGAACTTTTAGCTCCTATTTAATTTGGTTAAACTTTTTAACACAAATATAAGCTTTATTCCCTTGTTTCTCTTTAGCTAAGCCTTTATAGATTACTTCTCAAAATCCATCTTCCTCCTCCATTTGTTGAATATGTTTTGAAAGATTATTGGAGTATGATCTAATAATAAGGGGTTATCAAAAATAGCTTTGCTCTATGGGAACTCATCTAACCACTCTGTATTGACTAATTTCCTATCTAACTTCTTCCTCAAATTCCATCGAGAGGATTGTTTGATAATCTAAAAGAAAAAGTATCCCTCAAACATCAAATTAGTGACACCTATTTTCTGCATACATTCCCTAAATTCAATTGTAAATCTCCCCACTCTTGTATGTCCCTTAGCTTAATCTCTTTATAAAATCATATTGAAGTCCACTATTATAATCCAAGGGCCTTAAATTGTTGAGTGACTAACCTTAACTGGTTTTATTGAAGTCCACTATTATAATACTGGTTAGCTTAATCTCCTTTAGAATCAAAATTTGATCCATACATAAAAGTGATACATAATTTATAATTTCCCTAAACAAACCAAGTTGACGTATGCAACATCTAATCATTAGAATCCAGTATACTCACCTTGAATTTTCTCAAGTTAAAATCTAAAACAATTAACCTATAGTGATGATGTTGATGATTAGACAAAAGGGACCACTAGCTCCCCAAAATTATTAGTTTGGAGATGTTGTCTTGACTAAGTTTAGTCTCTAGCATTCATTGAATTAAGGCTTAACTTCATAAACAATATCTCTTAGTGCTAACTGTTATAAAACCGAAACTAAAACTTAAGAATATTTGGGAGAGGAGAATTCTTCTTATAAATTGGTATCACTTACATC
>JANZLH020000396.1:2260533-2272923 GCA_026770325.2 Erythroxylum fimbriatum
GCATTACTCCAAGATTGTGTTGTTTTGTATTTCAAGTTAATTTTTGTAAACAATGCTTTAGATGCATTTTGAGAAAACAGTTGCTTTTGTAAAAGGTATTTTGAACCATATTGTAAAGGGCTTGAAATGCCCACTAAAGCATTGTAAGACACTTGATTTTGATGTAAATTAATTGTACTTGAATTATGGTTTATCATGGTATTCCAAAACCATTCATTATTATGTTCAATTATGGCTTTTCAAAGTTTGCATTGTATTGCTTTGAAATTTATGTGGGTAGGATTGTATGATGAACGCAAGTGAAATCTTAGCATGTTAGGAATAGAGTGGATGATGTGAAGTTTGGGATTGTTAAATGGGGAATTGGAAGGTCATGCATGTTGTAAGTGAAGATGTTATTTAGGTTTGCGTTTGATAAGTTGAACTTGGTGTTTGACTTGAGTATGAAGTGTTATAGTATAGGAATGGGTGAATTTGGAAGATTAGAAGTGTTGATAATGTTTGGTTGGTTTGAGTAGGCTTTGAAGTGGCATGGGAGTTTTTGGAAATCCCCAACGGACACGCATGTCCGTTTAACGGACAGTCTCGGGTGAAATATCACCCTTTGGCCACTTCATGTCCATTGGATGGACACGCCTGTCCGTTTAACGGATAGCCTCGGGTGAAATATCACCCTGACGGACACGTCTGTCCGTTGGACGGACACGCCTGTCCGTTTAACAGATAGCCTCGGGTGGAATTGGACCATTTGTCCAGTGTTTGTCCGTTAAACGGACATACATGTTCGTTTAACGGACACTTTCGGGACAAAATGGCCTCCAAGCTTGATTCATGTCCGTTTAACGGACATGCATGTCCATTTAACGGACATGTGCTGGGAAAGTTGTTTTTAGGATATCTTAGAAGCAGTTTTGGATTTTGAGGTTTACTAGTGTGCGCTCACTACCAATATGAAATGACGATAAGTGACCCCGCAGGGTTTCAGCAAGACTTATGTTTCAGCGTTGGGCTCTGGAAATGGGGTCCAACATTTGTGGTGTTAGAGAAAGAAGAGATTTTAAGGAAATCATGTGTAAGTATGAGAGTTCCGATATTTTTGGATAGAGTAGTTGGGTTCCGGAAACGGGACCCAACACATTCCATTTCTAAGCTTTTTAAACCAAGACCCAACCAAGAACTAAAACTTGAAATCATGACTTACCTTGGATCTTTACCCAATCAAGGGGTTTCTAGGCTCATTTTGTTGCTTACACCTTCCTCCACCTTTCTCCTTCTTAGACTTTCTTCAAACAACCACTTGAACTCTTAGAAAATCAAAACCCTAGCAAGCCTTCTTCTTTTCTCCCTTCTTTCTTCTTTTCACGACAACCTCTCCTCTCCTCTCTCTCAATTTTCGTTCACTCTCTTCCAAGTGAAAGACAAGCCTCATTTCTCTTTTAACTTCTCCTTTATACCTTCACTTAAGTCACTTAAGCCCAAAGGCCCACTAGCCCATTAGACTTTTAATTAAAACCCAAGCTCTTGAATGGTTAAGTGACAAGCCCAATCTACCTTAGCTCATACCACCTAACACATTAATTCAATTAACTCATGCCACCTAATTTACTTAATGTTACCATACTAATTAATCCTCATGCAATTTAATCTATCAAGGCTCTAATTTAAACGAATCATGCTTAATAAAATAAAACAAATTCAGGGGCTAACATAATATTTTGGAAAATAGTTTCCAATTAAAATTAATTATATTCAACATATTAAAATCAGAAATTAATTAAACTTCTTTAAAATTAAAAAAATCTTTCTAAGTAACAAAAAAGGTATTTCTTAATTAAAATTATTTATTTCAATTTGATTAAAATTAGATAAGTTTAGTATTTGTTTAGAGGGTTATTATTATACTTTATTTGGAAATTATTTCATTAGTAATTTGAATAATATGTTTTCTGATTTATAAGAAAAAGTATCTTTCTTGATTAAATTTTTTAAAAATTATTTTTAGTTAAGAAAAATGTGACTTCTCTAATATTTTAGAAAATAGTTTCTAATTTATTAAGGAATGGTTTTCTAAGTAGTAAAAGACTTCTTAATTAAATTTAAAATATTTTATCTAATTTTAAATGTAGTTTCCTTTTATATTATAAACTAATTTTATAATTAAAAATTATTGCTAATTAGACTAGAAATGGTTTTATAATTAGATTAGAATGTCTTACTTTTTAACCTTTTAAAAAAAAGAAAGTTTTTTTAAATTATAATAAGTAGCTAGAGTAATTTATTGAAAGTTGTTTTTTTAATCAAATTGTTAAAGGAGTCTGATAATTGGAAATGATTTCCATTTAAAATTTAAAATTATTGTTAAATGAATTTTAATTTATAATGGGAATAGGAATTTGATTTATTTAGGAATCAATGGTTTAATCTAATTTAATTATCAAAAGAGTTGGAAATTACTTATATTATGAATATTATATCAATACTTATAATTAAATAAGGTTTGATGTTATATGCATATAATTTGAATAATTTTAAATGTCTGCATTTTTTATATAAGTTTGATATATTATATATGAACATTGAATTTGATGTATATATATATATGATATACACGTAATTTCTGTTTAATAAGATCATTTTAAAATTAAATTTATCATTAAAATATTAAATATATATTTAGAATATGGTTATTGTCTTCCATTATTATAAGAATAAACTAGAGTTTTATTTATTGTTAGGCTTATGGAACAAACTAATTGTTGCTTTAACCTAAATATAGTTACTCTTATAATAATGAGTCTTGCTTAACTAAATTTTTGTGATCTGGACGAGCAAACTAATGATCATATGAATTTAGAGGCAAAATTAGGAATAACATACAAGGTATGTTCTGCAAGAAGTTGTCACATAACGGATCTAGGATCATATGAGATGTGATTGTGTTGGCCCCCATATTTTTTTCTTTAGTTAAACATGATTTAAATGAATTATGAGGTTTTGATGGATTTAATTTCAAATTTTTTTGGAGTTATTATTATGTTACTGTTAGTAAGATTATATGACAAGGGTTAATGGAATTAAAGTACTAATGTAATAATGATGTTCAATGGTATTTTTGGAAGGTCACTTAAGAGTATAAGGATATAAGCATGTAAGGAAGGGTAAAAGGGACTTTGCACACTCATTAAGGGTATTATAGGAAGAGGAAAATGTTGTCTTGCTTTGGAGAGGAGTAAAAACGTGAATTGAAGATAGAAAGAAGAAGAGAACACCAAAAATGAGAAAAGAGAGTTGAGTGTTTCGGTTTTTGCAAGAAAGGAAGGAAGTAAACTTAGGGTTCTTCATTTCTTAGTTTTCAAGATGGATTTTGAAGTTTATTCAAGAAGGAAAAAGGTAGAGGAAGAGAAAAGTTTTCATTCAAGCCAAGAAACTCTTCATTTGATGAAGAATCAAGGTAAGGGCGTTTTTGATTTGTTGGATTTTTTAGAAGGTTTTGGTTCATATAGCTTAAGAAATGTATGGGTTTAAGGATTCTAGGATCAACTTTATGAATATATGTCTTGTGGGTTATCAATTGGAATGCCTATTGACATTGGAATTTTGTATTTGATAAAGGAAATCAAGGAAAGGCAAGAGGAGAAAGAGGAGAGGCATTTTTGAGCAAGTTTTAAGTAAGGAAATTCAAGATGGGTTTCATGTTTATAATTAGATAATGATCCATTATGTTTTCTTTTTAGTCAAGAGAATAAAATGATTTATCAATTGCTTTATAATTGTGGCATTTGTTGTTATTGAATGGTTTACGAAATTGCTATATGTTTTGGTGTAGGAAATTTTGATGATGAATTGTGAATTGCTACATAAAAGGGTTTTTTTAAAAATTTCAAGTTCATGAAAAACAAGTTTCCAAAATTTTTCCATTTGGGCAATCTGTTTTCAAGTCACGAATTTCATCTTATGTGGGTTTGTGGTAGTCCCTCAAGAACCGTCACGTGCACGTTGACCCAAGAATAGGCTTCTCTTGCTTGCCTGCTAGTGGCACGGAGCTCCTTCAAGACTCCCTCAAGTTTACGACTACACAAGACCATTATGTGGAATTGTGTAGTTCGTCATGTTTATGGATCTACCCAAACCATTCTGATGTGTTTATGTGTTCATGATATATAGACAAGATTGATGCATACATGATTTCTTTTATTGTGAATTTGGTTGAAAATTTAAGAACCATGTGTTTATGATTTAATAATAATTTCCTATGACAATGAACATTTTAAATAGCTTTGCTTGTTATTGGTTATAAACTTGTTACCCACGAGCTATCAAGCTCACCTCCTTTCATTCCCATCTCCAGGAGATGAGAAAGAGATCGGGTGAAAGAAAGTCAAGGCATTCGTTTGATTATGCATATTTTGTATTTTAGGTTAGATTGATGTAAAAATAAGACTTTAGACATATGTTGAGAATTATGGGGTTTTGTATCGTTTGTATTTTGTATTTTGATATTGATGATGTAATGTGACTTAGAATTCCATTAAAGCATTGTGAACTCATATTTTTGTTGTTAATGGAATATGAATTGTGTATGGATGTTGTTGAGTTGGAATTAAATATACTTGAAGAAGATGAACGTTGAACATGAATTGTTGTTGCATATAAGTGAGCTATTATGGAAAAAGGAAAGATATGATTTTACGAATGACGCGAATTAGTTGTAAGGGATGAGTCAATGAGTAGAGATTAGGGAGTTTATTTAAGTAAAGTTGGTAGTTGAGCGGTTGTGTTCATGACTTTCCAAGTTGTACAATGCAAATTTTCAAGTTTTTCATAAAGGTCAAATTGGGTTTCTAACTTTAGCAGAAAATCTGGAATGATATAGGCTGAATTAGACAAAGTTGCCTTCTTAAAAGTTATAGCTTATTTTTCTATCTTTTCATTGATATAAAATATGAAATTTTTGGACAAGGGAGTTGGATGATATGGCCATTAGAAGTTTGTGATGCTGTTTAGGATGGACTTTTGGGACGGCTGTTTTGCTTTGAAATTTTAACCTATAGAGGCAGAAATTGTTTTTATGTTCTTCATAAAAGCTGTAGGTCTTTCTTTTATCTTTCCATTGATATAAAGTTTGTAAATTTTAGAGTTTTGGATCAAAAGTTATGGAAGTTTGAATTTGAGATATTGGTGAAGAAAAGAGAGGCGCAAGTCCACCCGAATGTCGCAGTAGTGCATGCTCACGATCGCGACACTGCAGGATCACCAGGATGTCGCAATCATGCATACGCATGATCGCGACTCCGCAGGACTATCCGAATATCGCGGTCGTGCATGTGCACGATCGCGACTTCCCTATTTGTCCAAGGGAGGTTATTTTCTGAACATACTTTGATCTTTTTGTTATAACTTCTTCTCTAGACCTCCAAATGATTTGATTTTTGAGGCATTGTATTCATAACACATTCCTCTATCTCTCTAAAAAAATCTATAGCTTTTGACATTGATTCAAAAAAGATTAATTGAATCAAAGTGAGGGTATCAAGTGGAAGAGCATGAACTGGCCATTTTACTGAACAAGCTTCAGTATTTTGATGATATCTTGATCAGTAGAGCCCCAATTGCTATGATTTTTGCTTTAAATAAACTAGAGACATAGAGATACAAATTTAACTGAAGGGATCAGATTTTAATTCGTTCTTAAAGGCTTTCAATTTCTAGATGGAATTTGAGTATAATATACTGTTTTAGTCTAAGAACAACCTGAAAATGTTTGGGCTATAACTTTCAGATGTCTAAACCAAATTGAATGTTTTTGGTGACATTAGAAACTTAAGACAATGGGGAAAAAATATTTTAAAGAAGGCAAACTGAAATTCTAGTTAGAAGTTTCCCAAAATCTGTTCTGAAATAAGAGAAATGAGTTCGCTGTGTTGTTGACTGGTGTGGGGCACGCCGCCCTTATGGGATGATGGCTAATGAGGGTTCATTGAAATAACCCTAGAGGGAAATGCACTCATATTTTATGAGTTCTGGATCCAGCATGCATGGTATTAGAGCAAGAGTTGGGTTCTGGAAACAGGATCCAACAAGTTTCAAGAAGGATAAAGACAAGGACAACAGCTTGTCTTTCAAGGTTATTTAAAGCTTAACTTTAAAGCCTAGACACCTGTTCATTTCTTATCCACTTATCCACTTCCCTTCATTAAGACTTACTTAAGTATAATTTATACTTATGTTTAAAACTCAATGATACCACTACAATCACAAGTTGTAACCCAATAAATCTTTTTCATATTTTTTTCCATAAACATAGCATTTCGGGTCAAATTTGTATGTTCTTTCTAACCCCGATACTGAAGTTATGTTGCAACACTTTCTTCTAGAAACATATTCCGCTATGTCTTATGTCTCCATTGACACCAAAATCATTCAATTTGGTTCAGCGATTTGAAAGATATGCTTTAAACATTTTCGGACTGCTCTTGTCCAAAATAGTATACTATGCACAACTTCCCTCTAGAAGTTGAACATCTTAGAAACTGAATCACAATATGTATTAGGAATCTATTGGTACAAGAATCATTCAAATTGGAGGTCGGATGACAAGGTTAAGGCTAAAAGAATCAAACAAGGTTCTGTCCTCAATCATATTGAACCTTTTTTTCTTTTGGGAAACTAACATGACTTTTGTTATAGGTATTGAGTCAAAGTCATTGTTGGATGGTTTTAAAGGTGACTTATAGGTCTATAACTTTTATGAAGACCTTGAAGGCGAATTCTATCGTTTAGAGAGTCAAATTTGGACCAGACGATACAGAATAAACAGTACACAGAAGCTGATTTACAATTGGCATAACTCTCTCTAGAGGTATCGGATCAAGAAGTTCTTTAGATGGTTACAAAGGGCACTTTAAGATCTACAACCTTCATGAAGACTTGAAGACAAATTTTGTCATCTGTAGGGTCAAAAGTGGGACTAAACGATAGAAAATGAAAGTGTAGAGAAGAAGCAGAAGGTCAACTTATAGAGAAAGCAGAAAGCAGACGAAGCGGAAAGGAAGACGAAGCAAAAAGCAAAAGAATCAAGAAGCAGACGAATGCAAGAAGCAGACGAATGCAAGAAGCTAATGAACCAAAGTCAACTTAAGATGAAGCAAAGTCAACTTAAGACGATGCAACTCTTAAGACGAATGACGTCATCACAGGCGATACAACTCTTAAGACGAATGACGTCATCACAGACGATACAACTTTACAGACGAATCATCCTTATAGATGATACATCTTCACAGACGATATGATGTCATCACAGACGAAGTATCTTTACAGATGACACAACTTTACAGATGAATCATCCTTACAGACGATACATCTTCATAGACGATATGACGTCATCACAGACGATATGATGTCATCACAGATGAAACGTCTTTACAAACGATACAACTTTATAGAGGAATCATCCTTCCAGTCGATACATCTATGCTCCTGAGCATCTCCCCTTATAAGGACCATAACGTTTAACACCACTATCTAAAAATTCCATACTATATATTCTCAATAAACTTCTCCAACGTATTTTCCTTCACTAAATCCAACACTTAAATTTTTATTTCTAGTCTTTCTACTCCATTTCATTCTATTCATTCACTATAACCACAATTCTCAATCTATCCTATTACTATTCAATATCCCCGAAATGTTAATGAGTGCATGTACAATTATTTTCATGTGTGTAAAGATTCAAATTCACATGCATGTATGCTGACATTTTGTTGAGCATGAAATGCAAATTTTTCTAACTCTCACACTGCTATTCTCTCCATTATTGAAATCTAAATTTTAACCATTAATATGGGGATGGGATGTTACAATTCTCCCCCTTAATAAATTTCGTACTCGAAATTCTCATCTGATTGATCAATAAGGTAGGGGTATTATTTCCTCATATGCTCCTCCATTTCTTATTTAACTTCAAAAATCAAATAATTTCTTTCAAATGACCGTAGTCAATGGATTCAATCAATCCCTCAATTACTTATTTAGCTATCACATTATCTTGACTATTTCATCGATATATTTCATATTACTCACAAAGCCTTTACTTCGTACGCTGTCAATCTATCTCTGTCGATCATATCATTATTTCTTAACCTATTCACATATCACATATTATGAATATAAGAAATCTTTTATCAATAACACTAACTCATAATAAGACCCTTACTAAGGTTGTACTAAAAAAACACTTCATCTCTCCTTTGATAATTCACTTCTCCTCAGTGTTAATACATTCAACTCTTATGTCTATTTCACTATATTCCATCTATTCGGTGTTGATCCACCTAACTCATTTATCTTTCTTGAATTACCTAACTTCTATTATAGATTCACTTCACTCATCACCAGTATCTCGAATCAATTTTGGTCTTTGACCATTTTTAGGCAGTCTTCATTTCAATGTAAGGGTGAAACACCCCCTTTTGTCATACAACGCCTCCTAGAGTATTTTAATAATGTCACTATGATATCAATTGTTAGGCCTGTAGTCAATGGGAACTATACAATAATCTCATATTCCTATGAACTCCAAAATATAAGCTTTAAACAATCCCCAACAGTTAGAATTGTTGGTTATTCAAACATTCAACCACTTGTTTCTACATCCTTAGTAGCTAAATACTATTCCGACGTATTCCTACTAGGATGTTTAGCTTAGGTTGTTACTTAGGCTTCTCTAACAATCTCTTTGTTCAATCATCTTTATCAGGTGCACATACTTATTATTTCAATCCCAAAATATCATTTTTTTCGATTCAAACTCAAAAATTCATATTCATTTTCAATTCCTCTATGGGATCCACAATCCTGAATCCTTAGCCTTTAGGCTTTGTTACTTCTTTCATGTGAAACTGATCTTTCAATAGCTTATAGTACTTTGAATCGCCTAAAATTTAACTCGACATTCTATGCTCTTTATTGCACTAGGTTTGGTAACTTGAATATCTGAATTTGTACTATTTAGAATTGTCTGTTCAATGTATCATATTACACATTACCTTTACCAGTATAGTACTCATTTGTACATTCCTTTCTAACTCGATAATTACCTCAATCTTTACCAATCCATATATTCATATATCCAAAATGTTTCTGTACCTATAATGTCTCCAAGTTTGCAAAGCAATTACTATTGTAGTAAGTTCCAATCCATACACTAAAATTCAGCTCATGAGGCTTCAATTGTCCCTATGTACATAGAATCACTTTATAATGTTGCGACAAATTCCATCTTAATCTCTAATGGGAAACTCCATTGTATATAATGCAAAATCTCCAAATCCAAATGGCATAATTAACATTAGGGTTATAGTTCCTTAAAAACTCCTTATAAAATCATTACTCATACGGTTTACATGTTTTTCCTTTAGTATTCAATATATTCTCTTTACTTTTCGAACAAACTCAAAATACCATCTATGATCATAGTCACTAACTGATGTAATTTTTCTTGAATCACTTTAACCTTCAATATCATGTCGGGGGCATTGTTAACTCCAGCAGATATAACTTAAGACTCTTTATGCCCATGATTTGCTTTCCTAATTCTTTCAGTAACTAATTCCTCAGTGAATTAGTATTATCGCATGCTATTCTTAATTGCCAATTAGCTCCCTTTTTCGAATGATTTTCTCAGTTCATTCGATTTCCTATGATTTTATAATAACTTACTCTAATGTCCGCTCATTCATACTAGCTTCTCCACACGTTTCAATTTATTTGATATCTCAATTTCCTATATTGGTAACCCCCTTCACCAAATCTGATTTATATCTTTTTATACTTAATGTCACCTCAAATTCAAGAATCCATCAATTATTTGGATACTTTACATCAACTAAATGCATACACTCTCAGTAGCATTTTCTAACTCTTATGCTCGAGTCTTCGTTAGGGATATGACTCCAATATTCACTTTTGACTCATTAATTACTCATTTCTGATTTGTTTCTTCGTTAATCATTTTAATTTGAATCATTTGATCAACTCAACCTAATTCATGGAAATTATTCTTTGAATTTCTTGCTACTATCATCGATACTATTTATGCAATCTTCATCAATCAAATGTTATCGTCATTGCATTATCAACCATTCTTAATACCTTAAGAAGATCAATTTCAACTTTTCACAATATCTCAATAGTATCAATTTATGCCCTAACTTATATGATCAAAACATCCTTTATAATAAGGCTTAGTGAGGCATTAAACATTTCATTTACTCTAATAACTTGGCATATATCACAAAATCATTACATCTTATCTAGAGATGTATTTATGTCAATTCACCAATTAGCAGCTTATGCTAAGGATACTTTAATCCCATTTAATTCTAGACAACTCTTCTCCTTTTGTGCCAGTCCTCGATCATGGGGGTAATGCCATGATCATGTCCTTTTTCTTTTTCCTCGAATTCATCATATATCTAGAACATCATTAATAATCTAAATTCATTCCCAATTGATCACTATAAGCATTTTCACATCTACTCTAACTCAACTCATCTTAGACTTTGAACTATAGGAACTATGACCGACCAATATTCAATAAGTCATAGATTGCTTATGATATTATCTTCACACATATAATACACATATGCTCCATATTCTCACCCATCATGGTGATCCCATTATCAGTTGTGTGCTCCCAATAGCAAATCAACTTAAACTTAATAACTTTTCCATATATCGCTTTCATCATCTCATCTTCCAATTGTCATTTATTTCATCTCCCACATGTATATTGTCAACCAATTCATAATTATAGGGGCATAACCATTATGAAACTCAAATCTCCATTCCACAGATATATTCTCATACTGAATCATAAACTCTTATATTGATAATCACGCAACCATTCTAAGTCTAAGTTCAACCTTTCAAGGTCATAACAACTTGGCTTATACACTTTAATCTCATCATTTCTATTTATATCCTTATTTTCCTCAATCAATCCACAGCAATATACCTACTCACACCTATATTACATTCAAGGATATATCACCAAAACGTAATATTGATGTCATATATTTAATAATACATCCATCAATACAATTGCACAAAATCTTTATCATATGCTATTCCCATTTCTAGATATCCTTCAACCTTTCTATTCTCACATTGTGAAAGAACATCATTTTTCTCAGTGCTTCTAACAGCTTAGACTCTTAAGGAATGCTCATACATATGACTCATATGAATGCAACTCAGACTGGGGATCAGTTGCTACTGTCTGTTATAACATGACTAAAATACATGTGACTTAACACATGTTTCAAAATGCCCATATAAGATAGTACTTCTAGGCTTTGATACCATATAAATGTAGTACCCCACTCCCACAAGACATCTACTCGACATCTATGGGTGATATCCGAGTCCGTGCCCCCACGAGGGCGGCGTGCTAAAACATTCAATCTATAATTTTTTTTTGAAATCATAAACCCAATATGCAAAAATCCATAACCAATTCAGGCCCACGTTCCTTCATAATCATTTTCAATCAACACAATACAATTAACAAAATTTTCAATAGCCATTTGGGCCCTTTCACACATACAAAACACTTTAGTCATTTCAGAATACAAATTTATACAAAAAGTTGCAGAATATACAATTTAATACAAAATAAAGAAATGCAATGCAAACGGTAACTGATCCCAACATCTATCCTTCACTTGAATGCTGTAGGTATACTCTCGTTGGCCTAACAAGGTATTCTTCTGATCTTGAAAAATATTTGCAAATTTTGGGTGAGTTTTGCGAACTTAATGAGTGACCATCATCGATAGCTCACCCAATCACGTAACACATAATTCACATCATTGCACATTTCACACTTCACATTCAATACAATTTTTAATCTAAGATTAATAGTTTCTAAGAAAGTTGTGAAAACAACAAGACAATGAAATATGGTTATTTTTGTGTGGGTTAAGATAGAACCAAGAATTAGATTCCAAAATCATTCATCAATTTTCTCACTTGTATGCTTTTGAATTTGATTTGTTTTCCTTATTTCAAATTTACTTTATTTTGTTATTTGCATTCAACCAACCCCCCAATGTCCTAAACATCAATTATTTTCATTACAAAAGATGCATGTACATTCCCTGTTGATACGATCCCTACTCACCACTACTATAAATTTAGTTATGCAGAGCGAAGTTTTATTTTCTGATGCATTCGACAAGCATTAAGAATTTTGGTGTTGTTGCTAGGGAGTGTGGTGCTTCAGTTTTTGTTTTTGGTTTTAATTGGTATTGATGGGTGTCGAATCCACCAAAAATAAATCCCAAACACCAAACGAAAATAAATTGCGCACAGTGGTAAATGGGG
>JANZLH020000396.1:2273023-2283130 GCA_026770325.2 Erythroxylum fimbriatum
GCATTGTACATAGCCCATATAACTATTTGGGCATAAATGAGTTTTGTAACGAGTGTAAATTGTGTATTTCATAAATTGTCATGTGTAGGTGAAACATCTGCATACAGGCGTATCCAGAATGTGGAAGTAAATGCTATTTTGGAGCGTATTGTGAGTAGATTGAGATGGTCTCAATTTATTGTTTGTTATTTGCAATTCGGTATTATATGACTATTGAATGATTATGTAGATTTGATATTTGATTTGAACATTGAAGTGCCATCGAATGTGAATTGGATTGTTAAATATGTTCTAAAAGTGCATTTGCATATAAATGAAAAGTGATACTCAACTTTAATGTTGAATGCCAGACTACGGTCCGATGACATGTGAAAGTGAGTGTATGGGAACATACAAAAGTGATTGAGGCATTCCATTGCATGAATGCATGAAACATAATGGCAGCTGTGACCAGAGTAGCCACCGATCAGAGCTACAAGCTCAACGTGTGAATAAGAGTCTCGAGCTCAAAAGTGATTCAGAGCCTCAGGCTCAACGTTTAATGAGCCCTATATGGGACAGTTATTAATGAGCCCGGTATCCAATGGATACGGGACAATTTAGGCACTCGATCACAATAAAATAACAACTGGAAAGAGAGTCTCATGTGCACTGCATATGCATAATGAAAAATGTGAATTATGATGCATAGTATGAATGATATGTAAATTATTTGTTATGTAATTGGGTGAGCCATCGACGATGGTCACTCACTGAGTTCGCAAAACTCAACCAAAATCTGCAAATATTTTTCAGAATTCAGAAGAATACCCCGTTAGGCCAACGGGAGTATACTTTCAGCATTCAAGTGAAGGATAGAGATCGGGATCAGTTCGCATCTGCATTGCAAGTCTTTAATTTTGTATTGAATTGTATATTCTGCAAACTTCTCTATAAATTTGTATTTCAAAATGACTCAAGTGTTTTGAATATTGTGTTATGATTTCAAAAAAAAGGTATACCGATTTCTGAGCGACTGAGTGTTTAGCACGTCACCCTCGCGGGGCACGGACTCAGATATCACTATTGATGTCGAGTTCGGGTCATCGCAAGAGTGGGGTGTTACACTAGTTCTCTAGCTGAGCAGTAGATTCCCCACTATGGCCACTGCTCCAACTCTTGGCAAAGTCCAGTTGCAAACTTGCGGCCTGTAGGTAACCACACCTTCCGCTGCTCTTCCACTGGTGGGTACCATTCATACTCAATGGAGACTTCCTGAAAGGAGATCTGCCCATCCTCTCCATACGTGGCCAATTGGAATGTTGATGGCTACTGCTTCGTCAACTCCAGTTTCACGCATATTCTGGCATAGCTTATCCTGGACATTTTAGCAGTTGGAGTATCCATCAGTAGAGGTACCCCCATGGCATTGGCGATTCTGCTCAATCATTCGATACTCCAGTATTCCACTAGAATGTTATAGAAGCGAGCCCAAACTAGAACTTTTTGGATATCTGCCATGTCTCCACCATTTAAGCTCTACTGCCTGAGAAACAGGGGCTTACCTTGAATGTGCCACGGACCACGTTCAACCACTGACTTCATTCCTTCCTCGGTTGCAAAGCGGAACAGAAAGTTGTTGGAGCAAGTGATCAAGATCTCCTGAAGCCCACACTCAGCCCACGATTTCGCCAAGGCACGCTGCACCACCCGGTAAGCCGTCTGCTTCCCCAGAAAAAAAAACCAAACAATGCTGTGCGAAACTTTGACACTCCTCGCTGCGCGAGTTCCCTCAGAGGAACCACGAAAACCTGATTCTCCCTAACTTTAAGAGGATAAAAGGAGAGCTTTGGAGTCTGAGAAGGAGGCCCTTTGTCTTGTCTCCACTACGCTCTTCCAAGATCTAAGCGGAGCCATGGGAGGAGGCACCTGGGGGGGACCAAGAGTTGAGGCATTAAGGGTAGGAGGGGGACCGGTAGAGGGCAAAAGGGAGGGAACAGGAGGGATCGTATTTTGAAGAGGGCCAAGGGACAGGGAAGGCGCTGGTGTATTAAGATTTGTATTTTGATTAGAGACAGGGGCTCAAATTGGGGATTTCAGAGTAAGGATTGGGTCACGAATTGGGGAAGGCGGGTTAGGGATTTGGAGGACAGAAGGAGAAGAAAGTAAAGGGGAAAGGGGGGAACAAGAGGAAGGAGGAGAAGAAGAAAGAGATGCCATCGCGGAGGAGAGAATCTCGCCGGAATCTCCACCGTTAGACAATTTTGCTTGTCGGAGTTGCTCTCATTGTCTTGCAGTTTTAAGTTAATATGAATTCTCTTTTTCCATTAAAAGACAATAATCTTTGGAATTGGATACCGCAAATCCCAAAGATGCTTTCAAGTGGAACCGCAAATCATTTGGATTAGCAATCCTAAGCAGGCTTAAAATGTTGACCTACCTTAGCAGCCATTAGTATGAACTGACATTTTCTAACTTGTCAATAATAGTCATCGACCAAGAAGAGAACCCCAAAGGTTTTGTTTCAAGCAATAGCCAAGAATTAAAGGGTTACCTTTGATAGGACTGTAGAAATGCGTATGGTCAATCTTTTCAAAGCAACTTCAAGAGTATAAAAAGTCGGATAAAAAATAATACGGATAAAGTTGAGATTTATGAATGATCTAAGGTCACCTGGAGGACTAAAGCTTCAATACTTCCATTGATCACTATAATTATGAATGGCGCGATATATACAATATAGAGACTATGCAATCTCACATTTGGAGTACACCAAGCAAATCTAAAATCTCATTGATGGGGGCTTTAACAAACTCCGCGTTTCTGCGGTTAGTGTAACATTCTGGTCATAACACCACATAGACAAATGCAAACCATGCACTAATGCAATGTCTATTTAGTAGGTATGCGTCACAAATCCATAGTTCTACCACGAGCTTGTCATCAGTTATTGACTTATTGTACATGCAATAAGTTGGCGGATAGCTCAAAAGATAGTTACTGAGGATATGCATATTCCTCTTGAACTTCATTTGATGCCCAAGGTTACACAACATCACTGGAAGCCAAGCAAACCCCAAACCCCAAACTCCAACATGTTTGCGAATAACAAGGTCTGTTACTACAACTTACAGGCTAAGCACCATCCATTCGTTTCATAGGTTAGTATTGCAGGTCAATAACTAATAACGATAATGCTTTGCGGTTGCTCAAGGAGTGGCAACATTTGCCTTGGCAAGTGGAGCAATCTCCTCTCCCTCCACACCAGGTTCACTGCCAGCAACCCCTAGGCCTAGCAGCAATTTCTCCCACAGCTTAGAGGGTCCCTGTGTGAAGTCAAATGTTTTATCATGAATAATAATAGAAATATTAAAGGAACATTTATCCTAATTTAATGGGCCCGGTTAGACCTACAGTAAATGGAATAAGATAACAAATCAAAGTCCTCGACTACATTAATTGCGTTAATAATACTAACCTTCCATGAAAGGTCTTGAGCCATGCAATTCTGAATCATTTCTTTGAAAGCAGTAGTGCCGTAAATGGCAAGAGCTTTAATGACAGTTCTTACTATTGCAGCTACATCAGCTGGTTCAACTGCATCACACTGGATTTCCAATTTGTAGTTTTCGTTTTAGTTGCAACAATAAAGTCGCTCAAAATAGAACTGGAACAATTGTCTTTTACTCACTTCAACGCTGAAATCCCCCATGTGGAATCCTGTGTAACCTTCTTTGACAGTGTCAACAAGACCACCGGTAGATGCAACAATGGGCACCTGCAGTAAGATTATAGGATTTGCTGAGAGTCAACATCTAGATACTATGGATGCCAGGTGAAGGAAAAAAAAAACTCTCCGAAATAAGTTCACTTAAAATAGATGCAGTGAAACTAGGATTATCTATAACTTTAAAATCATCGAATCAAATGCTATTACCGTTCCATATCGCATAGCATGGAGTTGAATGAGGCCGCAAGGTTCAAACCGACTAGGGATCAGCATAAAATCAGCACCGGCTATAATCATATGGGCCAAGGACACATTGAATTTTGCCACTCCTCTAGCCTTATCAGGGTACAATATCTCCAACTGTTCAAGCTGCTTTTCCATGTACGTCTTGCCAGTTCCCTGAAGGACAACACATTCCATCACAAGACTCAACAAGGCAACAGCAGTAATAACATGGTAATGAAGATTGTTTAGGCCTGGTTCTTACAAGAACTACTATCTGCACGTTCTGACCGATGAATTTTGGAATAGCAGCAGCCAGAATATCTGAACCTTTCTGCTCTTCTAGTCTTCCAATAAAGCCAATCAAAGGAATATTGCTGTCAACAGGTAATCCAACTTCAGCTTGAAGAGCCTCCTTCAGTAAATGCTTTGCCTCCATAACCTACAAATCCCATTCATTACTCACCATGTTTCAGTTTCAAGTACCAAAGGTTTGCAAATTAGAATATAGTGTTCAGATACTTACAGTTGTGGCATCATATTTGACATCAATGTATTTGTCATTTGCAGGATTCCACTCTTGGACATCCATACCATTCACAATGCCAGCAATGGTGGTTCTACGAATGATGTTATCTAACTCCACGCCCTTCTCTACTCCAGAAACCAATTCCTGGGCATAGTAAGGGCTGACAGTTACGACCCTATCTGATTCCAATATTCCAGCCTTCATCCAGTTGATTTTCCTTCCCTTTACCGGTTTTTGATGCCTGCCGAGTAAAATTTCTTAGAACGCATGAAAGAGGAATAGCTAATGGATACAATCTTATTACTTATACAAATAAATTTTTTTACTAACTAACGGCCATACCCATCAATAAAGTCAAAAGAACTCTTGAACTGATCTGGCAAATTGAGAAGTGAGAAGTCTGAAAAGGCAAATCTTCCCTGATAGGCAATGTTGTGGATACAAAAAGCAACCTGTCATCAATTACCGAATACAATGTTAGCAATCACGCAACATATTATGCTGCTCAGAATTCTAAAGGAAATTCAATAAAGAAATGATATACCTTTGCATTCTTGTAAATGCCCCTAGATTTGTACATGGTTTTAAGGTAGCAGGGGATAAGAGCAGTGTGCCAATCATTGGCAATGAAGACAACATCTTCTCCTGCAGCGATCCATATGTGGAAACTAGTGTTATTTCATTTCTTATGAGAAAAGCACAAGGCTTCAGGATTTCACAAAGCTATACACACCATATGGTCCTGAGAAATGTTTGCTATTTTTCAAATTTAAAACCCTCGGGGCCTCCAGAGCGGCCTACAAGATGTAGTGATGTCAAGTTCTTGTCAGCTCCCCACACAGAAGAGGGAAAAATAGAAAGATATATAGGACCACATGCAACATAATGGGTCGTGGTTGTAATTAAAATAAACCCATTTAATAAGGGTTTGACTTCAGTTAAGAGTCGAAACCATTTGACATGATATTAAGCAATTGATCCTTCGTTTGAAACTAGGATTTAGATTTCCATTGGTTATGTCCATTGGATATGAAATGTCTGTTATTTTAAGTTTAAAAGTATTAGCTGTCAGCTGAAAACAAACAATTACTATAATCCAACAGCTTAATATGCATTTCATAATTCACATCGAGAACACCATTCTTACAATTTTCCATTGTTTGCGTACCATTCCCACCTCAGTTAATCTACTGAGACTACAATGAACTTGCAGTGTAGAATCATTACGGACAAGAATATTTGTAAAGACAGTTATATGATCTCTTATGAGGTAGCTAGGAGTCATAAGAAGCATACAAAATTGTGACTTGAAGAACTGCTTACCAGGCACAACAAGCTAAAACGCAGTTGGTTGTCCTTGTAATCTTGTCCTGTTTTAGGGCCATAGATTTTGGAACCGGTTTTGCCCCATACCTTAAACATTCAGAAAAAGCTAATCAAAAAAATAAGAAACTCAAATCTTCTGTTTCTTATATGATGCAGTATTGGAGGAGCTGAGTAATTTCATTTCAGAAGAATCAATCAGACATCAGAGGAATTGAAAACCTTCTCAAGGAACATTGGATGGTCCACAAAGACACGATCAACTCCACGTTTGTAGCAGTGGAAGAAGCGGACAGTCTCAATCTTACCCCCAACTTGTATCTGAAAGTAAAAAATCGTAATTAGAGGAAAAAAATCCTTAAAATTCCTGAGAAAGTAGAGACCAAACTAAAAAGAGAACGACAAATATCATACCTCCACCGTTACATCGGTGTCCCATGCATCTTTGTATTGATCATAGCGAGGAGTTATTGTCATAACACGATGTCCTCTTGCCTGAACAGTGGGACAATCACAAAAGCAAGAACTGAAGTCAGTAAACTGAAAATGGATATGAGGGAAAAGCACATATCTGCAAGAGAAAGTCATCTATTTACGGCCATCGCCGGAGGAAGTCCACCAAGGACATCGCCAAGTCCGCCAGTTTTACTCCATGGACCAACCTCAGCTGCAACACAGACCACCTTTATTCCTTGCCCACATATGATTGTCCCAGAGCGCATGTTGCTATCGGTTCCTTGCCCACATATGATTGTCCCAGAGGGCATGTTGCTATCGGTTGCATGCGCTTTTTTGGCAGCTTTCCTGGAAAGGGATTTTGCAGAGGACTTCATTTGCAAACCGTCCACCATGTTCAAGGTCCTTAGACCACTGTGAGTCATGCTTTGACTAATTAACCCAAACCGGGCTAAATTGGTTTTAGTTTCTGACCCATGGCAGTTGACATGTGAACTCCTCGACACAAAGTGTGAAGCAGTCACGGTTGCCATTCCACTCGACTGTTCTAACAAAAGGAAAGAAAAATCAACAGCAAGAAAGTAGCAAATTTCCTATCAGAAGCTCATTAAAGGAAAGGTTGAATTCGCTTTTAGCTACTCAAAAGGCTGAAACGTTTACAACAGTAATCCAACAAGTAGAACTTCACGTATTGGGTTTGGGCATGAAGCAAAATCATACAGCAAAAGGGAAGAAACAAAGCCAACAGAATATGCAATGACAATCCAGAAATGAACCACAAAAAAACAGAGAAATTAAAAGATACAAACCACAAAAGATGGGTAAGACTAAGACCAGACCTTAAAAGAGAAAGAAAGAAAGAGGCCCCAAAGGGATGGATGAATTAGTTGATGAAAACTAAAGCCACAAACCAGAACAAGTAGGTGAAAGGAACTGAAGTTAGTAACAGAAACCTTAGACCACCGAAAGACCTGAAGGGAAAGTCTTAGTTTCTTGTTTTGTGCTAAGAAGAGTGATCACAGAGGGCTTCTCTTCCTCCTTCAGAGCATGCATTATGTAGGGAATGAAATGCAGCACGTGGCAGAAATGCAGCACGTGGCAGAATGTCAATGAGAAGTCTCAGGTACTAGGCACGTCAAGATTGGGAAATCACGTGAACTTGGGTGGTTTCCGTATGCGTCGGATCTACTAGAAAATGCTCAAAATTTTAGGAATCTGGTTTGGTGCAAGTACTATGTTTAAAACAGAAAGATCTCTTTGTGGGGCTAACAGTAGCAATAATAACAACAGCCAAGTCCAAGTGGAAGAAACACATCATCTGAGGTCCCACCCCATGCCTCCTGCGGTTCACATTTCGCGGTGCTCCACTCCTCATTTGTCGCTTTCAGTTGGATTTTGTATTGTTTGATAGAAGTGGAAATTTCTGCTTGTCCTTTTCCTTTTCATTTTCATTAGCTGGCTCTCCGAGGTTTAAACTAGAGAACAAGTGACACTCAAGTGCCATGGTTAAAAAATTCTATCAACAACTTTAATAATTGCTAAAAGAAAGAATTTCTGCACCGTGAAATGAAATCACAATCTATCTGACTAAGTTGCACTTCCTAGGATAATATTATTTCAGATGTCCTATAACGTATAATTCATTACCCCTGTGCTGTGCATGTCGGTATCTAAGCACGTAATTTTCAGCATATCAAGTGAATGATAGCTACCCTCTCTAGCTCACCTTTCAACTTGACACCACTGCTGCACAAACTGTAACTATGCAAATAGAATAATAAGCTGTTCAATAACCAACAGCTATTTACTCATAACCCGGTGAGCTGCACTGATTTTAATTTGATCTTGTTCAACTTTGTACCTCCAAATTCCTTCACGACTTATTAGTAATAAGTGGCCAAATTATTACTTTTATAACTATAAATTTCGGGAGTTAGACTTAGGTTTCGACTTAAAGGTTTGTTATCAGATTTGATGCATTTTTCTTGTAGACTTGTAAAATTAAGTGCTACAATATTTTTTGATGTTTAGTCTCCCATGATTAGAAGGAGAAAAGGTATAATAGATATTATGTCACCTCGTTCTTAAGAATAATAATTATTTTTATAGTTACTGATGAGTCAGTAAAATTATGAATTATGTCACAATAGTTTGTACTATATGCAGATTCTCGACTTAGTGGATTTCTTGTTGGGATTTGATCTTTAGGCATATTTTCGTAGGTATCATTATTTCTTGAGTTTTAACTCACCTTAAGTTAAGTGTGCTTTGAGGTTAGAAACTAAGTTTTTAATTTTAGATATTGCCTAATAAATCTATCTTGGCAACGAAGATATAGGCTTCTAAATCTTGACCATTTGTCTGTCGTAAAATGACTAAAAATGTCTAAAATTTGTCACAAATTTAATGTCTTCAAACAAGGATTAACTTTGCCTCTTAAGCTTGAGGTTTTTTTTTAGGCTATGAAGATCTATAGTCCTGCAAAGCTCTAGTTTTTTATTAGTGTTTTTTCTAGTCCTAACTTTTTCATACATCATGGTAGCAATTGTAAGATATGCTATCATGTAATTGAAATAGACTTACAAGTGCATTTATCACGAGCATTTGTCATCTTATGTTATGATAGATATACTATTAGATGATAGTTCCCTCTGGTTTGAGGCTTCAAAAACTTTATCTTGATAAGACATGCCTTTCTTTTCTTTTGTTTCATGCTTTTACATGATTAAACTGATATGCACTCAAAAGCCTGTGTGAGGCAAGAACAAATTATTAGCTTTGAAGTATTTGCATTAGGATGATTATTTGACAAATGTTTGATTGGTTATATATTTACTCTCTAGTACTAACTAATTAATGTTATGATGAGTTTAAGATACTTATTTTGTTTCATATTTTACTTTAGGTATAATTTGGAGGAATAAGAACCAAAATGAGCAAAATCCACCTCCTTGATGACGTTTTATCAATGTTCAATCTTGTTTGCCTTCATGGAGCAAGAACGAGATGAATTAGGGTGAAGAAGGGACAAAGAATATAAGAATTTGAGTTACTGCGACTTACACGATCATGTATGAGATCAAGTAACTCATTAAATATGTGTACAAACTCGAAGATATTGGTTTAAGCAACCCTAAGACTTACATGTCCATACAGGGGCTTACATGGTCCTAGAAGTCTATGTATGTTAGTTGTATATCTCTCTGGGACTGTGTAACTTTGTGATTTCTGTCAAAGTAACATATGCGATCTTTTACACACCCATATAACAAACCTTGTATAACCATGCAACTATAATTTTGCACTATAAAAGGGCACTGAAGAGGCCAAAATTTGTATAAAGAGATTAGAGACTTAAACGGAGGTAGATTCCCTTCTTTTGAGAGCTATGAATAAATAAACTTTATCTTTCCAATTCAAAAGGGATACTGGGACCTACTAACATTTTTGGGCATTCATTAATTTAGTAATGTTGTAATTAACTCTCATTTCATATTGACTATGTTATTCTATGTTTGATATTTTGGATTTACATATGAACGATTTAGATAGGCCTACTAAATTATTCATGTATGGATTCGCTGCTAGAATCTAGATTGTAATATATAATCGTTGTGCATCTGATTCACTTACGGTATACTAATGGCTAAGCATCATTAGGGATTACATAGCATAGGTTAAATGAATCGAGCATATATGATTATTGCTTAGATTAACCTGTTTTCCTATAACATAACGTGGTTGTCACACTAAATCTATAGAGCTTATTCTAGGTTGTCTAATAGTTATATCTGTTAAGTCAAAATTGACTTTACGTATTGAATGATTTTGATGACAAACAAAAAGAAGACAAAATGAAAAAGCAGAC
>JANZLH020000396.1:2327940-2349224 GCA_026770325.2 Erythroxylum fimbriatum
TACCATTATCATAAGGTATGTACTTGGATGCCCTCAGGGTATTCGGGTATTTGCTTTATGGTAGTGGGATGTTGCAATATTAATGATAGTTTGAAATATTGAATGAGAAGTACAATAAGATAGAAGACATATTAGTGAGGCAATCTCATCAATTGGCAAAATTGTGAAAGGAGAATAATATTAAGTTCCTAATGAAAGGAGACCTATTAGAATCAATCCAATACTTCTGATGGAAGTTGATGAAGAGAATATGGATCGAAGTGATGATAAGGTTAATTAGCTTTTTAGATTGAAGGAGATAGATTTAAGACCAAGAGAGAAGTTAAAGTGAATAAGAGTCGAGGAGGGAACTTAGAGGTTGAGATAGTTTGGATTAAAAAAATGGGTAGTATAAAGATAAACATACCCTCTATTGAAAGTATAAATGATCCAGATAGAAAATAATATATGTCAACATTTGATGATTCTAGTGATGGTGGAGCTAGATATGTTGTTATAGCGATGTGCTTGTTATTATGTTTCTAATTGTTTAGGTTAAAAAGGGTAAGCTAAAGTAACAAAGAAAGAGCATAATCCATAATATGATGCCACATTCTTAACAAGGTATATTATACTTATAAATGGAGAGAGTTGCACTAATATAGTTAGCACTATTCTTATAAAGAAGTTCAGTTGGCCTACTATGAAGCATCTAAATCTATACAAACTGCGGTGACTCAGTGAATTCATTAAAACCAAAATGAGGAAGTAGATGTCAATGTCTTCTCCTATTATAAAGTATAATGATGTGATATTATATGATGCGTTACCTATGTAATTTGTTAAAATATAGTTAGGGAAATTATTTGATAATAAATAATTACTATGGCTTAAATGTATATAATCTACTAAGTCGAAAGAAGCTTATAAAGTATCCAGGTCTCTTATTTGTTCTTGTAGTTCAAAAAGAAGTATCTTTTTATCCAAAGTTAAAGATTCAAAGATAAATTCTTTTAAAGAGTAAGGGATGATGTAAGAATGAATAGATAAAATAAAAGATCTATTGCATATAGCTTAAGTAAATTATAAGATCTAGAGCTGGAGAAAATTTAGAGGTAAAACACTCATCTTTGGCTAAACATAAGCTCATATATTTAATTATAAAAGATTTCTTTAATATTTTATAATTAAAGAAATCTTTTTATTTAAAATTGAATCAATCCATAAAAATTTAAAAACTAGGGTTTTATCTAATCTAGATTTAAGAAAAAACTTCACCAAAAATCATTTTTGAAACAACAAATATAATAAAAGGAATTAAACAATTTATAGAAAAGGTTTTCTTAGTGTAGATCTCAATTTTTTTTATATGAGTCACTTTCTTGGAATGATTCTCGATATATCTTTTCATTGAATATGACTGCAAGATATATTCAAGAGCATCTCTCTCTCTCAAAAGGCTAAAATTGACCTAATACTAAAACTTTCCCTTTCTAGGGCTTTTACATCTCTCTTTTTTTTAAAAAAAATATGTTCAATGTAGAGAACGTGGTTTGGGACAATGTTTTGTTGTAATCCTTTAAAGGGAAACAAATATATGTTCAATGTAGAGAACATGCTTTGGGACATTGTTTTGTTGTAATCCTTTAAAGGGAGGAATACAAACTCTAATATGTGCATATTTTAGGCTATAGTATACATTGCATATCTTTGTCATGTAACACAAACTCCAACTTAATCGTGCCTTCTGAATCAACACTCCAGTGTGGAATATGCCTTGGCACACAACCATGTGTTTTGCACATTTGATCTTTCCATTTATTTATATCCAATGAGGAACGTGCCCTGGCATATTGTTATCTTTCATACCATATTCAACAAATAAGGAGTTTTCTTCTTATTTCACCTTATAAAATCCTTCACTCCTTGACCAATATCATTAATATGAAATATATCTCCAGTTACCTAAAATAATATATAAAACCAATTTTCTCATGGTAATTTTGATGGAAATCATAACAAAATAGTAAGTAAAATAGATTTACATTAATTCCCATTACCTACTTAACTATAAGTTAACTTTGTTATTAATAAACTTGCATAATTTATCCACTCTTCATCTTCCTCTTCCTCTTCATTGGAGCGTTGTTAAATGAATTATTTTGTTACTTAAAAGGTATTTCTCATTATGGCTTATTCTTATATGCGCATGGGTCATCTTTTTTAAATGCCTTTATGGATGATAATTGGGTAGGTGATGTTGACAATCGCCACTCTACTCCAGCTTATATTGTTTTTCTTAGTTCTAATCCTAGTAGTTGGATCTTAGAAAAGGAAAATATCATTGATTTTTTAACCACTAATGATGAATATTAGGCCATTGCATTTGCCACCATCAAAGTTAATTGGCTAATCAACCTCCTTGATGAGCTTATTGTCTCCTTTGAATCAACATCTGCGATTTATTGTAATAATATTATTTCCATATATTTATGATCTAATTCTACCTTTCACTCTTAATTGAAGCATATTTTCATTGATTTTCACTTTCTTCATGATTAAATTACCCAAAAGTTAATTCGTGTTGCTCATATTCACTGCTTTAATCAACTAGTTAATTTCTTAACAATAACCTTAGATTGCAAAGTTTACCAATAATACTATACCAAGCTTAGCATCCTTCTTGGACCTTTGCCCTTATGGGCATAACAGAGCACTAAGTTAGGGAGTTGTTATAACATTAATAACAACCTTAATTTAACAAAATGCTATTTTATATTGATCTCTCTAATCTTAGGAACTAATAACTTAATATCATAGACTTACTGTATATACATACATACATACATACATACATATATAATTATCATAGTAATTATGTATATAGATGTATTCTGTAAACTCTTGCGATACATAATACAATTGCACAAGATCTCTTACAAACAAGTTGGAATGCACCTTTTCTCGTTCTTTAGTTTCTTGCTAAGCTATCCAATTAGGTAAATCATATGATTTACAACTTTCAATATAAGAATAATCACTTTTGTGGGTTCAACAAAGTTTATAAGTAATTACAAGGAAATTATGAATTTAATTATGACTAATGATATATTTAGATTTACATCTCTATCCTTGTTTGATTATTTAAAATGGTTTAACCTATAAAAAGTAGGGGATCTGAGTCTGACCCAAGGTTTAGATTACGCAGTTGAAGTCAGGAAATGGGATTAGAGAATGTTTGAATTAAGTTTTTGAGTAATTAGAATTTTGATCCAGTTACCAAGATTTGGAATCTTACTTAGCTTATATACCACTAAGACATATCGTAGGTATCTAGAGTATAATCGTGGTTCTATCACTTCTTTATGAGATACATCATGAGTCCATTGAGATGACATCATAGGTCTGCCACTCCATGTATACACATGGTTTTCTTTATGGATCCATGTTCCTTAATCTATAATGCTTATGGAGTTTGATTAGAATAACTTAAGCATATCATTTTCCCCTAATTCCATCAGCATGGATAAAAACTTATAAGTTTGAATTAAGGTTTCATAAGCAATTATCCCTCTTTAATTCAATTAAACAGAGTCTTTACATAGTAAATGCAGTGAATGATAAGTTGGCATCCTTAACTTCTGATAGCCTAATGCTAGTTGTTGTATTAATCATTACAAGTAGAAAGAAGGGATTTTGGGTAATAAAAAATTAGTTAGTAAAATTTTCTAGGGACTGGACTGGACTGGAAGGTCTCACAATCTAAGTCTGTCCTTTGAAACAAATATGAGCCATTCAAAATCACTACAAGTATCCCTTTAACGCCTTTTGCAGATTGTTCTTTTGTCACTCTTATGGTGCAAAAATGTAACATTTTTAGGTAAAAATTTGAGGCATCTAATAGTGGTAAATTAAATAAAGAGAAGGGTAGAAAAAAGACAGGGTAGGATTACAGGACAAGAGGATGAATTTTTTATAAACCATTTGGTGTCATTTTCCTTCTCAAAGGGATTGCTTAACCCAACCCGGGAAAGTAAGCGTGTACAATTACGTGTTTGAATGATTTCTTCTACTACATCTTTAAAAAGTTAGGTTTGTGGCTATCCTCATTCTTGGTATCTCAGAGATACCCCTCTTTCCATGTAACCTGTCACTTTAAAAAAAAATTTGAAAATTGCCCCAAGAGCTTTTTAGGTTCATAAATAAATAAGACTTTTAGCCAAACTCTTTGGTTGGGTCGAGTATGAACAAGCCGCTTAAAAGGACTCTTGGTTAGAGAATAAAAGAAGTTAGACGCCCTGCCCTCTTAATACCCTTTCGAATATGTTCATACTGTGCTTCTACCCAAATTGATTTGACTTACAAAAGAGCGTCAAGGATTTGACCTGAATTTCAGAATCCAAACTGTAAGATGAAAGATAGATATAATGTTACTAAAACATCGTTCGTTTGCGAAGTGGCTGCAGCAAGCAACTGAAGAATTACCCTGAAACTAAAGGCATACGTTTCTCTTGTTACGACTCCAATATTCATCTGTAGACAAAGTTTACAAAGGACGCAGCGTGCGTGACGTTTCTGGTAAAACTTGAATGTCGCCAGTTGCCAAGTCCTCTTCTGGCGTGGCGTCCTGTGAGGAAAGTATAATATCACACGGTTCCATGTGGGCAGCAGTTGACAATTCAAATGCTTCTAAGACTTCCACGGTCTGGACGACCACTAGTAAGCCTCGTATCGTATACACATGGGAACAATTCTCTTCTATTATATTTATACAGGGCAGACGGATCCCATCTTTTCTTATCGAATATTTACAATTATGAAACTTGGATGTGTGACTTGACCTGTCTCTTCCATGGATACCATTGATTCATTCAGAGTCTTTGCCTTTACTATTGATTCGCAATGTCAAGGAATATATAATAATTGAATCGACATTTTTGACCACCACTTTGCTTAATCAACTATAACTAATAGATGCAAGAAAATCTCCTATTTCTTTTTCTGGTTTTAACTGCGATGCGCTTGTTACTATCCTCACACCTAATGGGGTAGGTAAATCCTCCAAACATGTTGAAATTATTTTGCAGAATTATCACAATAGCAGAAAGAAACTTTCTGAAAATAGGCACTCTCCTGATAAAAGAACCACAACATCTTGTTATTTCTGAAGCTTGAGATCCTTTGCTTGACGGAATTACATCGGTATAAAGTTTCTAATTTTCTGCTATATCTGCACAACGGCTCAAACAAGAGGGAAAAATACAAGCTTCTGCGCATTGAAGAAGAATGAACGCTGCATGTAAGGAGATTCACATCAATGCACTTATCACACTCACAGCAGCTCTACATGCTTTCGCTCATCATTAGAATTGCATGATACTACTCCACGCATCACAGCCTCCTCCCTACTTTTGCAAATCTTCTTGCTACTCCGAATATAACTGCCTTGGTCAAGAGTCCGCGATCAAGGGTACAGGCAAGAGCAATAGCACCACTAACAACCAGAAGCTTAGGGATATTTCCACCTAGAGGTTTCTTTGATGAATCATTAGTTTCAATCTCCAGTGAATCACCTGAATTACTCTCCATTGCTTTTAGGTAGTCCGCACTGACTTTGGTGTTAACCTGAGCCATGGAAGCACAACGTGAAAGAGCAGCCCCAGACAGTCTGTGCTTCTGATAAGCACGTAGACCACGCTCAATCTTCTTAACAGCTCCCCACATACCATGTCGTACTCCAAGCTTTGCAATCTCCCAAGGAATACCCATGTCCTCATGATGGAACAGTAAAACCTCACATGCAGTCAGCTGACCATCCCCTTTTTTAGATTCAACTGGTACACATCCAACAGAGTCATATATAAATGACATATAGCTTTGGAAATAAAGTGAAATGCATTTTAAGAAGGAAAACTATTATTTGAGGAAAGAACTGACCATAAAGAAATTATCTACCTGCATGGATGCACCAGCTAGAATAGTACAAATCAACACGCCTAGGTTTATTGAGTCTTGGCACCGAGGAGCACGGAACTCCCTGAAAACAATAACATGCCATGAATGTAATCTCAGTAGTGTATTCGAAAATTTCCCAGATGTCTTTTATGTACCAAAGAGAAATGTATAATTAACTTATAAAAAACTATAATGCCCAGTTATATCTCAAAGGTGGAATAACTAGTACAAAAAGGATATTTGGAAACTATTAGAATGACTTAATGCTCTTAATTTGCATTGACATTACAGGTTCCATGAATACAAGAAAGGATGCAGTTGACTGGTGCACACAAGGTTTACAAAAAGTAGGGAATCAAGCAGTTGTTAAACCTTTTCTGATTAAAATTCACAAGGTAATACCAAGTCACTTGCCTCTCAACATTACAACGAGCAACCAGATAACCTTTTGCAGCTACTATCCAATTTGTTATGTACTGGGTCAGTACATACAATAACAAACCCAGTTTTGATCAACATAACACTGGTATATAAAATTTAGAACTATTAAAAGTGATTCATATTGAATGAATATGCTTACGACATTCTGTCGTCCCGAAAGTACAAAACATATCTAACAAAAACTACTAAAACTTATATTGCTCATGGATGTACTAAATTAAGTCATAGCCTTTAGGAATGGCTAAAAATGACAAGGTTGAAGGCTGACCCTTCAATCAAGATAACTAGAACACAGAAGATAGTCTACTAACTTCCCCATTTAACTTCTGGAAACAAGAAACATGAGGGGGGAAAAAAAACAAATGATATTATCAAGAATAGAAAGTTAAGGTTATCCGCATACCTTTGTGACACAGTAGTACATTCGACCTGATTCCCACATGCGACGTCCTATGACATATTCTCGATCACTACAAAAGAAGGGAAACTGATCGCAGAAAGCATGATTAATGCTCGTTTAAAGCAGTTCATTCAACAACAGATAGAACAGTACACTTTTCCCACCTTGCGTACCCACTGCACAACCATGGTTCCTGTAGTGGGGCACTCATCCAAAGTTGCAGCATGTAAAAGCATGTCGTCCCATTTCATCCGAAATTCATCATCCCAAAAGAAGTCCCTCACCAATTCAGGAGTGGCATCCTCAAAGACAGTTCTGCTACGATATTGGGGAGGGCCATTCTAACAAAACCATTGAAAAAAAAATTGAAATCAATAACATGGATTCCACAAGCCTAACAAATTAGCAGAACTATGAAGTAAATACGAAGCGGTTGACAGCAAAGGTTATAATTCACATGTTCAATTGCTGCTTCCAACAATTAAACCAACACAAGAAAACCCACCTCAGAATCTCTTCGCCAAGCTTGGTAGCTCATAGTTGGGGTAGAACGATCCATCATCTGAATCCAAGAAGGACCGCCATCTTTGACCTCGGCAAGCTTATGCAACGCCTCTAAATCATCTGTTGTCACAAGACTAGACTTTTCCTTTACAATTTGTGACGAACTGCAAATTTAATGAAGTTGTTAGAGAAAAGAAGATAAAAAAAAACCTTAACTTTTCCTAATTTAGAAGTCCCCATTGCCCGTGAAGAAGTTACTCGAATTCTCATGATATTTCACACCGCTGAATCTATACATTCAACTTTATTAGACAAAAAACCTTAACCAACTGGTGAAAAGTAGACAAAACCCACAAACCTGCAATCGGGGTTAGTGGTAGGTGGCACAGAGAAAGAGTTCTCTTGAGCACCATTATCAGCAGTCCAAGACACACAACTGGGAAACTGGAACTTGGGAAAATTAAAACTTGGAACGAATGAGGAAGCCGTGGGCATCGATACTTTTACTTGAGAATTCTTAGAGACCGTGTTCTCCTCACCCAGATAGGCCCATTTTGGCTTCCATGTCCACCCGACGATAATCCCAACAACAACCGCGATCCATAAAGGAGCCATAAACGTTAAAAGCTCACACAAAACGCTCCCAATTGTGGGTTTCTGCAAAATCTCCAATAAAACCGACCACAAAGCCATTTGAAGCCACAGGACTAAGGAATCCGAATATGACCAAAGACAATAACTAAACTAAAAAGCAACAACGAAAAAGAAAAACCCTCGATTGAATAGAAATGATAAGGCGTCAAAGCACAGGGACCAGTAGAGGGTCTGAGAGAGGGGGAAAGGAAAAAAGAAGAGATTTCAGAAAAGAAAACAACTCACAAAGTAGGGACCAAAATAAAAGAGGAGAGGAGAGGAGAGGAGAATAAAAGATACGGTGGATATGGGTTGGGTTAAGTTGCAGAGAGAGAGAGAAAGAGAGAGAGACAGAGCAATCCAAGTTAAACTATGAGGATAAGGATTTCAGACATGAGCGGTAGGGAGGCGTGGTCTTCAGATCACTGTAGGCCCAATCCCAAAATTCTTCATTTTATTTTCATAATATTCTTTTTATGTGCTGCTGTGCTGAGAGGATGGTAAGGTAAGCCCGAATAGAGTAGAGGAGGAGCAAATGTGGACGTAAAAGAAACACTAGGACTAGGACTATTCTATTAGTGCAAGCAAAACCCAAAAGTTGACCTCGTTCGTCTTTTTAATCGTTTCAAAGATTTGGTTATATATATACACATATAATGATGGCGCTACATGCCTAATTGTATGCCAGAGGTCGGTCTGTGGTCTGTGGTCTGTGATCTCATTTTTCACGGACGCTTGCTTCTCTTCTCATTTTTCACGTTTGCTTCTTTGGAGTTGCCTCCGCCGCTCATCTTTTCGACGTAACGCGTTTTCCTTTTTGTCAGAAAACGATAATTCAATCTAACTGGAAATTTGTGCTATTGACATTAGGATTGTTTATAATATTTCATAGACCAGTAACATTAGGATTTTACTTTGCAGTACAATTTAAAGTTTGGTTATTTTTTTTAAAAAAAATTCAGCTATGAAATTAGAAAGAAAAGGTGGTTGTTGAAATAGTTAAGCTCAAGTAATTTACTTTGCGTGAAAAAGATGAAACTGAAGGATTTGTTGTTGAGATATGTAAATTTCAAATTTTGAGAACTAATTATTTGGATATGATAAAAGACACGACTCTTTTATTACTTCTGCACTTCTTGCTGCTCCCAAAGATATTCCAATTACTACAGATACTATATTTAAATTCAACTATATTAGTCTTTGCTAATTAGTAACTAGTTTAATATTGATATTTGAAAACAATATTTTCAAATTTCAATTCACTCTAACTAGAAAATTTCATAAATCATTACTAATCAAGAATAATATAACATTTTTCTTAATTACTTTAGGGTGATAAATTATTTGTTAACTTACTCATCTATCTTTATATAACTCAGTACTACATCTAAGTACTACCAACTGAGCTACTCTAAATAAAATAGGTCATAACTAATGTCAAAAAATAGTAATTTTCATATGATATATTTTGATAATTTTAACGATCAATTATACAACTATCATAGTGAGAATACCCACACACACAAATAATGTTTCATTTAGGATCCTCATGATCGAACTAGTTCGGTAAACTTATTTTCTAATAAGTAGTCATATATTTATTTAATCATCTTCATACTTAAATTTATGAGATCAATCACTTTCTTTATAAGAAAGAGATATGATGTATACTAATTTTACCATTCCATAGTTATATCATCTGAATAAAAGTATAATTAGGAATAATTTAGGTATGATACCTAAATACAAATTTAAACTTATGATTATTTTAATTGCATAGTAATTATTCTAGAAATTTTATCATTAATATTAAGAGTTAAATATAATTACCAAAACATATAAATATAAATAGTACCTTTATTGAATAAATTAATAATGTCTTAAATTAATTATAACAGATTGATTAGCTATAAGGGCATAAACTAATAATCTTATACTTAAACTAAAATGAATCATCTATGTTTTTAATACCATATCCATTCATATATCGATCACGTCTCTTTTAAAGTAGTGACTTAGTCTCTCTTAGGTGGATACTCCCACAAATTTATTGTCTTTTCACTCTACTATCTCCCAAATCAAGAGAAACTTTATGAGTACTTAGTTAAACTGTTGATAAGATCTTGGTTCTTTTGCTTGTGCAAGAACTTTATTGTTATGATACTAAAATACTATCAACTCAACAATGCTAGGAACCACCCTAAGTTTAGTGATGAACTTCTTAATCTAATCATCTTCCTTTGTTGCCTTAAACACTGAAATGTACTATATGTTAATTATAGAATCAATAATGGTTAGCTTTTCGGAAATTTTCCAACTTACGACAACTCTATTTGGAGTAAAGATATACCCTAACTGTGATATGCTCTATTATGATCAGGCAATAAACTTATATTTAAATACCTCTAAACTCTTAGCTTAGCTTCTTTACAAACCAAAAAAATCTTTAATTTTTCTGAAGTACTTTAAAATATTTTCAAAGGCATCTGATGACCATCGCTAGGATTGGCTTGAAATCTACTTGTTATACTTAAAGCATAAGAAACAATTGATCTCATACATAACATTGCATACATGATTGATCTAATAGTTGAGGCATATGTAACAAAAGTCATTTTATTTGTCTCTTTCTGTATCTTCAAACACATATTTTTTGATAAAGAAATCCTATGCGATGTAAGTAAGAATCTAACCTTAGAATTATATATGCTCAACCCCTTTAGAACTTTGTCTATGTACATGTAAAAGGATAAACTAAGTAAATCTTTAATCTACCTCTATAGATCTTTATTTCTAGAATATAGGTTGCTTCTCCTATAAAGAAGTTTTTGGAATACTAAATCTTTATATATTGAAGCATCAATATGTCATTTTCAATTGACAATATGTCATCTATATATACTACTAGAAAGATGATTGCACTCCCACTTACATTCTTATAAACACAAGGTTCATCTAAATTTTTAATAAAGTTAAACTCTTTGATTGTCTCAGCAAAATTGATGTTCGAACTCTATAACACTTGCTTAAGTCTATAAATAGATTTTTGCAACTTATATACTTGATTAGGAAACTTCTTAGATTTATTAGATATATATATATATATACACACACACTTTCATAATAATGGTATGTAACTTTACACAATAAGATCCTTATAGACTTAAGCATTTCTACTAGCAAAAAAGCTTTATCAAAATCAACTCCTTGTTTTTGTTTCTAACCTTTAGCCAATAGCCTTCCTTTTTATGTATTTATATTATAATGCATGTTAGATTTTTCTCTTAAAAACCTACTTATATCTAATATGAACAATCCCATCAGGTGCATCCACCAAAGGTCATACTTTAGTTAGTGTATATATAGTCCATTTTAGATCTTATAGCTTCATGCCATGTTAAAGAATCAATTTTAGAAATTATTTCCTTAAAAATAGCAGCCTCATCATCTATAGGTAATGCATCATCTTCCCCTTTTCATTTACTAGTGCTTCACTTACTATATGTCTCTTGAACCTTTAATTATATATCAAATCTATAAACATAAAGTTCTTATTTCATTTGAATATGCATTTGTAGTTCTCGAACTTCTATAAGTTTTACCCACTCTTGCTATTATCTTTTAGAATAATTCTTTTTCTAGGAATGTACTATGTCTTAAGATAAACACCTTTCACTTAAGAGGATAGTGAAATTTATATCTGACAATCTCTTTCAAATATTATTTGACTTAGCTTGAAGCTTATCAAAAATTTTACATTTCAGCCCATATCTCATATAAATTATGGTCACATCCCCAAATCTTTAAGTATGACAAGTTTGGTACACTATTAGTCTATATCTCATATAAATTCTTGTCAATCATTTTAGATAGGACTCTATTTAGATGGTAAGTTGCAATTTCAAAGGAATATCCTTAAAGGGAAATACGAAGATCTATGCAACTTATTATGGAATTTATCATTTATAATAAAGCACAGATCTCCTCTCAGACACTTTATTGAGTTATAGAGTTTTAAATGGACATTATTGAAAGAGAATGACATTTTGTTTTAAGTAACTAAGAAACATAGTCTAAGTACTCACTACCTAGATCAACTATAAATTTTGTAATATTCTTACCAATTTATTTCTCAACCTCAACTCTAGATTTATTAAATCTTTCAAATGATTCAAACTTTTGTTTCATTAAGTACACTTAACCATATCTAGCGTGATAAACTATGAACATGATGAAATATGAATATCTACCTCTGCCTTGAGTAGACATAAGTGCATATATATCTAAATATGTAAGCTCTAGTAACTCACTAGCACATTCTCCCTTTGTACTAAAGGGTAGTTTGGTCATCTTACCCAATAAATAAGATTTATAAGATTCACATAATTTATAATAAAAAGGATCCATATACCTTTCTTTATGTAATTTGATATTATAGTTTGACTTAACCTACAATGCTATAAAAAAATGGATTTTGGCCTATTAATTTTCTCTTCTTGCTATTTATATCAAGGATTAGCCTTATAGTTCTAATTCATAAAAACATTTTATAAGTGATCCAAATTCATAATAACACCATCTTTATAAAAAGAACAAATTTTATTCTTAAAATAAAGACAAAAACATTCAAATCTAAATAAGAAATGAAAATAATGTCTTTTACAATAACTACAATATAATAACAATTATCTAGTTCCTATACAAGGCTAGAAGGAAAAGCTAAACTATAAGTTCCTAAAACTAATGTAATAATCCCTACTTTGTTACCAACTAGTAGGTCCACTTCGCCATTCCTTAACGATCTACCCCTTATTAATAATTGCACGATATTACAAATACTAGAACCATAACTAGTATCTAATACACAAGATTGTGCAACAAAAGTAGAAATATTAATCTTAATCATAAACATAAACATAAAGATAAAGCTTCCTTAAGCTTCTTGTCTATTACTGTGAGAACCACAACTAGTATCCAATAATATTCCTCACTACTATTGTTACTCTCATTGTCTTATTACTCTCACCATCTTATTCAAAATAATAGCCCTAATTACCTTTAGTCGCTTTGGTGGGTTAAGTTCTCATTCAAACTTTGTTGATCTTAAGTTTGCTTAACAAATTAACTAAACTTACGTTAGGTAGATAATATCCTTATTAATCATATCTTATATGACTTCTAAATTCATTAGGTGACAACTTTTATCTAACATACCTTGTATGTTACTCCTAACTCTATTTCGAAATTCATATGATCATTAGTTAATTATCCAAATTATACATAGTTAGTTAAGAAGGATACATTAATTTGAGATAAAATATATTTGAGTTAAAGGGTCCATACTTAACAAGCCTTTAGTTAAACAAAACTCTAGTTTTATATTTAAATAATAGAAGGCAATCATTATGTTTTAGATGTGTACTTAATATTTATTTGAGGGATTTAAATATAAAATTTTGTGTCTCATCATAACTAATATAATCTCATTATACTAATATATTTAATATCATCTAATTACGAGAGATAATTCTTTAAAAATTTGATTGATTCTAATTATTTATTTGATAACTAATTTAATTTAGTAATTTAACTCTTGAAAAACTAAATTAAGTTCTACAAATATTCCTAATAAAATTTAATATTTTTAAAAATTAATTTAAAATATTTTATATATTGATTAGGAATTTAAAATAATTTAATAAAAAATAAATGCTTAAAATAATAAGAAAATAGGGAGAGGACTGTTTGACCCGTTTAGATTCTGTGATACATAAGCATCTTCTTTTAAGACACACATCCATAAACTTATAGATTAGGGTTTCTTTGGATTTGTCACCGATGTCATCTCTTCTCTACAGTTGACATTGCCTACCTCTACATCAGTTAACCATTACTGTAATATTAGAGAGGTGGTTGGGTTGCAACTCATGTTGCACCAACTTCATCTCATCTTCACCATCATTAGCTCCATTGTTTATGCATCTTTATCCTTCTCCATCTCATCAACACTACATATCTATGCCTTATTTACCATTCTCGGTAAGGAATTGGCACTTGCATGTAGCTTCACAAATAGTTCTTACTGCCACTAGTGAAGGTGTTGTTATGATGAGGCTTTTGAGCCTCTCCTAGCTAATTTACCTAAAATAAATAATAATCCTTATCTTCTATTAGGCAATCAATCTAGAAATAATTAGCTATGAGCCATATATAAGTTTATTTTTCTGAAAATTTCAACTATACAGACATGTATATGATATTACCAAAAATAGATCATATGGGTAAAAATAACCATAATTTCAAGTTTTTTAGAAATCTACTAAACATGCCGTTGTGTTTACAAAAATAGAACATAATCATAACAAGAGCAAACTATCAATTTTTTTCTAGAAAAATAAAGCTCGGAATAATTAAAAAGCATGAAACTTTTGCATATGCATTAATCTTAATCAAGTCAATAACAATCAAACAAATTAAGTTAAACGATTAAAATAGACACTCATATTACTCTTAGAAAATGAATTGGGATCAAATCATGGGCCAAAAAATTTACAATTTCCCATCAAATCTCTTCAATATAATAACTTAAAACATGAATTAGAAAAATAAAAGGGTTGAAGATAGACCTAAATCAATATCTTTCAAAATCTTTTCTTCTATGATGAAATCATCCATTAGAAGTTGTTTAAATGTCTAGTCTCTTATACTATCCACACAGTAGAGAAAAGACAACTCAACAATTGAGAGGGGTTGAAATGAGTACTAGCTTAATTATACCTTTCCCTTTTATAGGGAAAGAATAAGTATTATACTTAATTAAAATTAAGCTACTAACTATAGTCAAAAAGCTCTTAACTAATAATACTTCAATGTTTCTTTAAAAAACTCAACTTCTTGTAGTTTCTTGTCTTGAGCTTGGTTTATAAAAGTCCTATAGGAAAAGGTTTAATATCCCAAAGCTAATAAGACAAAATATGTTTTTTTATTAGGGTTATTGAACTTTCTTACATTATAAGAAAGGATAATCATTTCAAGAGGGTAGTGTTAGAAGTCTTATATTTCCTCTTTGACTACCTCTTAGAAATACTATGAAGTTCCTTTCTTGTAACATTTTCTAATGGCTTACTTACTTGATTAAGGCAAGTATTACCTTCCTCAGTAGGTAAGTCAACAATATTGCTACCTTTTTTGATATGGTTATCTTTTTTAGGAACTAAGGCTTTGACTATTTCCTCTATTCTAAGGAACTGACAGTCCTTTCCACTTTAAATGTTCCATAGTTCTTATCTTGGGGAGAATTTAGTTGGTCAAAATAGAATATGTACTTAACATGATTTAAGAAACAATTATCTCTTTGCGTTTGGATTATCCTTATCCTTTCATCAAACAAAGTGTTTGCTAGATGAATAGTATCCTTAGTAGTTACCTCAAGGAATCCATCCTCTTTGTTACAATCATTTCTAACTAAATCTCCTTCCATTAGCTCTTAATATTCACCTGTCATGAAAATTTTTCCTATTGGATTATGTTTTCCTTTGTTAAGGATTATCTAGCCTTGTGTAATAAGAAAATGAGACAACATCTTCAAACATGTTATCATCCTTTTAAAGTCTAAGTAATGGGATAGTTTTATGGAACTATTGATTGATATCAATGAGGACATATATCCTACTCTCATTATGTTTTTTGTTGCTTCATCTAAGTCACTTTGTAATAGCCTAGACCACCCGCCCACAGATATTGTCCGCTTTGGATTGCCCCTAGGGCCAAACCCCTCACGGTTTTGCCCTTCCCACCTTTGGGAAAGCGCGTCTATGGTGGAGAGGTATCCATACCCTTATAAGGCATATTTCGTTCCCCTCTTCAGCAGATATGGCATCTCATCATCCACCCCTTTAGGGCCCAGCTCTCTTTATGGCCTAGCCCTCTTTAGGGCTCAGCGTCCTACGCTGGCACATCGGGTAAGGAACCGGCTTTGATATCATTTGTAACAGCCCAAATTACCCCCCACAGACATTGTCCACTTTGGGTTGCCCCTAGGGTCAAACCCCTCATGGTTTTGCTCTTCCCACCCTTGGAAAAAACGCGTCTTGTAGGGGAGAGGTATCCATACTCTTATAAGGCGTACTTCATTTTCCTCTCCAACCGATGTGGGATTTCATCATCCACCCCCTTAAGGACTAGCACTCTTTAGGGCCCAGCGTCCTACAATGGCACATCAGGTCGGGAACCGTCTCTGATACCATTTGTAACAACCCAGACCACCCACTCACAGATATTGTCTGCTTTGGGCTCCAAGCCCCTCACAGTTTTGCTCTTCCCTCACTCGGGAAGACGTGTCTTCCTAAGGGTGGGAAGAGCAAAACCATGAGGGGTTTGGCCCAAGGGGTAACCCAAAGCAGACAATATTTGTAAGCGAGTGGTATGGGCTTTTACACACTTTATGGTCCAATATTCTAAAAGAATTTTGTCAATATTAAACCATAAAAGGGATTTGCTTTTGCTTGATATTTTGAAGTTGGATATCAAATTTGCATCTTTGCAGGAATAATGGTTTATTATTGAAATTCCAAGGTCTAAATTCTATAATCTTTTATGCAAGAGTTAAAGAGTCAAACTTGAATAGGAAAAGATTATTCTCATTGACCATATCCTCTCTTAAACCCTATTTTTTATGGTGGTGTTGGACCCAAACATTCATTACTATAAAGGAGGATCTCTTGTCTAGGAAAAATCTTAGTAAAGCCATATCCCATTTTAAGGCTCCCTCTTTTAAGGTATCCACTACAGGAGCTATAATAGGTTTTCCTTTTAAGAGATTAGGAGCACAATAATTCAACTTCAATGAAGGTAATGATTCTCATAAGATTTGGAGCCATGATTTTTTACTGGAAGGTTGGAGAGAGAGTTTAGGAGTAGCAATAGAAGTCTCTAGTAATGGGGTAAAGGCCTCTTGAGATGAGACAAGAGCCTGGGCCATACTATCATAAGGAATAGTTAAAGGAGCTTTTGAAGCTAGAGGAGGAAATTTCTTATGAGCTAAGGGTTCAAAGTTCAACATTTTGCTAAATAAGATAAGTGGAATTAAAAAGAGCGAGAAACTTATAAAGAGAGAAAAGTATAAGAAGAGTCAAGGAACAAAAGTGGAAAAGAAGGGAGGAGTAAGTGTGAGTTGAAATAGAGAGGAGGGTGGAGGACAAGCACGGACAAACAAGACTAGGGTGTAACATATAACACCCCACTACCATAGAGTACATATCAAAACACCCGGAGGACATTCTAGTACATACCCTATAACAATCACTTAATCATGGCATCATTATTTATATTCTCTATATCATATAGAAAAAACACAATATTTTAAAAGCCAAATTCCTCATTTCATTTCATAAAAACCGAATTTACAATGTAGCTTTTACAAGACCATCCAAAGATGTACATGATCAAACCTAGTACAAAATACGCTACATGAAAGAGGAATTATACAAAATGTCTAACTAAATCCTTTAGTCCTAGCTGACCGACCTTTGAGCCATTTTTTCTTCACAAAAGTACAATAATTGTGCTTTTGTATAGTCTCTCAGTAACTAAAGTCCTCTCTTTATTTTGAAAAATCAACATTGCAATTTTGGTGAGTTTTGTGAACTCAATGAGATAACCATCATTGATGGTTTACTCAATTCATACAACGCATCAATACATGTAAACACATAATTCACATCCTTGCATTTTGCAAGAAGCATCACATACTCATTCAAATAGAAAACAATAACACATCTTAATCAGTTAAACATACATATTACAATGTATATGCAATGCTTGTGGGAATTACTTTCAAATATTATTGTTGTTGTGACCGAATGCCTTTTCACTAGCCCATATCCCTTAGTGGATACCGAGCTGTATCAAATAATATCCCATATCTCTTAGTAGATACTGGGTACATTCACAATTGAGCCAAAGGCTCTTATTATAGTCTGAGCTTTAAGCACTGTATACTGGTGACTTTGGTCACAACTACCTTTATCTTTCATGCATTCATATAATGGAATGCTTTACATTCTCATATTCTCAATCAATCGCATGATTTCACATTCACATTCAGAACACATTTATCATCGGACTTTGTTTGGAATTCAACAAAATTGTTGAGTAACACTTATTTCTTCACATTCACATACAAGGAGCACTTCAATATCACATTCATTCATCACAAGTCTTGGACCTTTAGTGTCCGTAATCAACACGATCAAATCAAATTCATAAAATGATTCAAAACATAATCTAACATAAACAATTAATTGAGTGAGCCCGTTTAGGTTACTCACAGTTTGCTCCTGAAGCTATTGCCTCGAAGTCTCGGCAATGTCTGAATGTTGGCGTTCCAAATGCTCCTTTATATCATGTAATATATACACATATCACAATTTTGCACAATTTTATAAGTGTTTATTAATGCACATATATGTATATGAAATATACACAATGCATATTCAATGACAATCTCGGGTGTTTTTCTGTTGTTCCAATCACATCATCAATCATATATCAAAACTCACCTAAGTATAATTTTTAATTAGGTTTACACCTAACTAAAACCATTAAAATCAAAATTAATAACTTATTTGGTTAATTCAGATTTTTCCTAAAAATAGACTTTCGGGTCCATTGTTCTTGATCATTCAAACAAGAAAAATGGGGTAATTTAGCAACACTTTCTCCTAGAAAATTTTTCTCCTATGTTTTAAGTTTCTAATAACACCAAGATAATTAAATTTGATTCAGTATTCCAATAGTTATACTCAAAATACTTTAGATTGAGTACGTTCAAAATTTTAGCTAGTGTATGATCGTGCACTCCAAGTTGTACAACTCATATCTCTCAATTAAAATATCCAAAAATTACAAACTTTATACCAATGGAAAGCTAAGAGAATAGTCTACAACTTTTGTGAAGACAAATTTGTCTGATTTTGGCCTAAATCAATACAATTTATTCGATAACTACAAGACATGATTTCTATTACGGGTAGTGTTGCAACCTAAGCCAAAACTGAACTTCAAGTTAAATTTTAAGATCCTTAAGGACATAATTCAAATTCGCTTTCTTCTTAAAAATTATATAGTATGTCTCTAGTTTAATCTAAATGAAAAATCATCCCATTTGGAAATCTACAAATTGAAATATAGTCAAAATACCGAAGCATGTTTAGTGAAAATACTCCATTCATCAATTTCCAGCACACTTCATCATTTTCATCCCAGATTCATCAATCAATCTTTTCTGAATGAACTCAAATGGCCCTAAATTTTGGTGAAGAGGAAGAACAATGTGTTATGAGTTTGTTGGTTTAAATCTCATATCATTTGGAGTTCAGGAAAAGAAGTTATAGCCAAAATACTGAAGGATGTTCGAAACTGTCTCCTTTTCTATAAACCTTTAAAGTCATGATCGTGCATAAGCACGATCATGAGATTCCAGTTGATCATGCGATGTCACGATCGTGTACACGATCATGAACCGTGAGATGGATCACCAAAGTCACGATCATGCTTTTCCAATTCGTTCTCTACAAAATTTTGCTTTTCCTCCTTCTTCCGAAACACTGCAAATTTCTTCTTCTTCTTCTTTTCTTTCACTTAAACCAACATTTCTAACTTATATCTTCCCCATTTTCGACTCTCATTTAACATAATTCATCCACAAACAAATCCAAGATCCAAATTAAAACATAACATCAAAAACAGAAAAATCATTCATGCATCTTCTTCATTCTCTGCTTTTCTTCAGTGCTGTGTTTTTCATCTTCTTTACATTCTCTACTTTCTTCTCTAACTTTCATTTTTTTGTCAATCTTTCTTTTATCCAGACATCACCTTACACCTATTCTTTATCTCTAAACTCATTTTAAATCATCTCTAAAACCACAAAAAAGTTTCGTAAACACAGTGAACAACACCTATGTATCCACAGTAAAACAGAGCATATATGAACATCATCTTTCATGAATTTATGCACTCTTCTCATGCACATTTTCATTGATCATTCAAACTTAAAAATCATTTCATCACTATCTTATAACATATTAATCATCAAATCGTAAAAACATCACATCAACATTTTCATCTTATCCACGGTGTTCATGAAAAATGGCCAATTTTCTCATGATCATGTAATGTCAAATAAATCACCAAATTTGATTCATATTCCAATAACTCATAAGGATTTACATGTACTTGTTAAAACTTCAAATTCTTCAAAA
Organism: Erythroxylum fimbriatum; assembly: GCA_026770325.2. Taxonomy (NCBI): domain Eukaryota; kingdom Viridiplantae; phylum Streptophyta; class Magnoliopsida; order Malpighiales; family Erythroxylaceae; genus Erythroxylum; species Erythroxylum fimbriatum. The sequence continues at coordinate 2,348,116 of JANZLH020000396.1, forward strand.
TCTCAAGAAGCCCTAATTCCTCATGCAACCACGTACATCATCTTGAAGGTGGTTTGGGTTAGGTTTTTCTTGAGGCAAAAGAAATAGATAACAAAGTAGGAGTGATAATAGATAAAGGAAAGCAAGGTTTAGCTTTGGTGAATGTTCGGTAAATCAAAAATCAGTGAAGAAAAAGCTAGAAGAAGAAAGATATGAAGAAGAGAACTATAACATCCCGTCCCCATATTAAGACAATGTATACTGAAGGTGTTCGTATAAAAAGGGGGACATGCAGTCATTGACAACTTCCGGGCATATGTTGGACCCCGACTCATTGGTTGAAAGTTAAAGGAGGGATCGGTGGTGATTTATTAGTTCCGATCGATTGAAAAAGTGATGTTGTCGAGTGACATTTTGACCCTCGTAAAGTTAGAAATTGTTCTTAGGGTCTTCATAAAAATTGTAGAGCTTATTGTTAGCTTTCCATTGATACCAAATTGGTTAAATTTGGAGTTCCGGGTCCAAAGTTATGAAAGTGGGAAATCGGATGCTGGTCTGGCATTGTGCTCTGATTAGTCGATCGACCTCTGATTGGCTGATCGACTTTTGGTCTTTGGCCGAGCGAGCGAGCACTGGCCGATCGATTGAGCGAGCGTTGGCCAACCGATCGAGCGAACGCTGGTCGACCTCCCTTCACTTGTTTGGCCATAACTTTCATGTTTGACCTCCGATCGATCTGATTTTCGAAGCGCTGAATTCCTAAGCCGAATATCAATCGGTTTTGATATTAAATTGAGAAAGATTGATTTGATCAAAGTGAGCAGACCGGTTGAAAGTGAGTAGACCGATTGAAAAGGGTCTGAATATGCTTTAGTATTTTAGAGATATCTTGAGTTATAGAGCTCCGATCGACTTGATTCTAGTTGTAAATTAAACGAGAGACATAGGGCTATAAATGTGTTGAAGGAGCCGATAGGCAATTTAGCCTCTAAGGCTTTCAATTTCTGAATTGGAATTAGGTTTAATGTTCGGTCTTGGATTAGTAAGAGCTGGAAATATTCATTTCTAAACGGAATTGAGCGTTTTTGGTGTCGTTAGACACATACACATAGGGGAACATGTTTCTAGAA
>JANZLH020000396.1:2437626-2448470 GCA_026770325.2 Erythroxylum fimbriatum
GTACACACATAAGTCGACTTACATACATGTACAAGTCGACTTATCAGAACCGTGTAAGCACAAGTCGCCTTACACAAGGGTACAAGTCGACTTACACCTACAAAGTATGCATGGACAATACTAATAAATCCCTATCAATCTCATCCTATGTCAATTTAATATTTTACCCTTCCTGTCGGGGGTTTGATGTTACAACGAGCATGCAGAGAGACTAGTAAGTATCTAACTATTATTCTAATTTTGTACTTTGATGGTTTCCAATTGAAATTGATTTGTGAATGTTGTGATTTTCTTTGTTCAACATGGGGAAATATCCTAAAAGTGACAGAAACTCTACCGAAATTGATATAATTTGTAGTTTAACTTACAACATTTTATTGTTATGTAGGAGAAGTCAATAGATGTAAGGCCTACACCCTAACAGTTGTTTGTGCATACTCATACTAAGAAGCATGACGGTGTGAGAATAGCAGATGTAGAGGCATAAATGTATGTGAAGTTTATGGTTTAATATTCATTCTTAATATTTTGCAGTCACTATTTATAATAGAAGCATTGTCTCCTAATAGGACCAAATACAACAAACAATTCAGCGACAAACTCAGGATGAACAAGTTGTTGATGAGAGGCGGGCATATTTTGATGCAGTTAGTGGTAGGGACAATCATGGAAGGATCTTCGGATTAGGAACATTGGGGAACACATGTCATTCACAGTCATCTATGTCTAAGTACAGCAACATCAAGTGGACGGCTGACAGCACAACGCATCAATCGGCTTGAGACAACGGTGTCAACCATGATGAAGGTCATAAATAAGCTCCAAAATGACATTGTGCGGTTACAAGGGAGTCGTACAGACTCAGATACCCATCCACAGTCACCAGGACAATAGGATTGTTGTACTCCTTTGGATTCAATTTATGTAAAATTTAATGTGTTTCTATTCAACTAAGAAATCTTTTTCCGCTAAATGATCAATTCATTTTCAGTTTAAACAAATTACATATATATACTAATTATTTATCATTGTTGACATTAAAATCAATTTTGACGTCGTCCAGATTTTATAAACATTTCTCATATAACATGGAATTTAGGTAACACTGATAAATAGCATTGCAGGTTGGGTTTTTATAACCAATATGAGGTGTTACCGACGGAATACGGCTCCATCGGTAAATGAATAGCCAATTCCCGACGGAACTGTCACTAACGACACTATAATTATCGACAGAACCGTCGTCAACTAAAACTACAGTTACCAACAGTTCCGTCGGTAAAGACCGTTAGTTTTACCGACCGAAGTGATACTTCCGTCGGAACATGATGGATACCTTTGATGATGGTTGATCAACTTTTGTCTGTATTATCACCGACAGAAAGGGATACGCCGTCGGTGACGATACTGATGGAAACGACATTTACCATCGGTAAATATACCAACGAAAAACCATTCCGTCCGTATATTTACCGATGGAGGTTAATTATCGTCGGAGCATTTAGTGATGGCTTAGTTAACGACGCTTGTTTCCGTTAGTCTTATTCTGTCGCAAATGTATGTTCTTCGTCGGTAAAAACCTATTTTCTTGTAGTGAAAAGGCATTTTTATCTTTATGTATTATGTTAATTACATTTGATGTTTTAATGCTAAAGGTCAAATCTCTAAAATAATTACTATGTAATTGAAATTATAATGAGATCATGATTATGATAATTAATTTACATTTTTTTTATTCCTAAAAACGTTCTTAGTTGTAGTTTTATTAAGACAAGATAATGATAAAATGGTAAAACTAACTCACATTATGTTTATTTCTTATGAAGAAAGTAATTGATCTCATGAATTAAAATATGGAGATATTGAAACTAATATATGAGTGCTTATTAGAAAATAAGTTTACTGAACTGACCACTATGAGATTCCCAAATGTAATATTACTTATGTGTTTGTGGATTTTCTTATAATGATGGTTATATAATCGATCCTTAGATTTGAGAATACCAAGGTATCTCATGTAGAAATTACTGTGTTTTGGTACTATTATGAGTTATCCCATGATAATTCAAACTATTTTGACATTCTTCATATTTAGGTGGTCATTACATATTGCTAGATGTCAATATTGATCTATGATTATAAATTGTTCAATTGGAGAATTAAAAATAAACTAAAAGGAATTTTAGTTTTTCTGATTTTAATTATGAATTAGAATTATAATTGATAATCATTGCTAACACATTAGGAACCTAACGGATCCCACATGTAGAACAATTTAAAAGAGAAATTTTAATTTCAATTAAGTTGGACTTAATTATAAAGTTTGAGAAACTTTCGGGATCAAATATGATATATTTGATTTTATTAAAGTTAAATTAAATATGATTAGAGTTAGACTTTAATTATAATTAATGTATTTAATTTAAATTGAAATTGATTTAATTATAAAGTTTGAGAAACTTTAGAGATTAAATATGAGATATTTGATTTATTAAATTTAAATTAATTATAATTAGAGTTTGATTTTAATTATAATTCAGGTATTTAATTTTAATAAAAAATTAAAAATATTATTCTTTTCCTATAATTAGGGAATTAGCATAAGGGAGCTAGCGCTCTTAGTTTTTTCTCAACAGTTGAGAAACTGTTATATGGATTTATTAGAGTCTGAATGCGTGAACAGCCCGCATTTGACAAATCAAAAAGTTTTCGAAAGGAATTCAATAGGAAAATTGAATCAAGTACGATTTTTTATTTTATGATTCGATTTAATTATTCAAGTTATTCAATTATTAGGGTCTGATCGAAAACCCTAAAAATTTTATTTTTTCATTGCGTACATGATTCGATCATAATTGGTTTCCAATGAGTTGTCCTGCCCATAGTTTGTGAGACCACAACTAACATGGGAACTCGTAATTTGTTTTGTCTTTGATCATCTCATTCCCTTTAAACTACATAAATTACATTGATTACTAACAGCACAATTCATGATTTCTCAAACTATAACTTTAGAAATAGGTGTAGGACTTGTAAAAAGACAAACTCTATCAATATGCTAAAACCTCTTTTTAGAATTCCCTTTATACCCTTTAACTTTTCAATTATTTTACTTTTTATTATTAAAGGCACAGTTTTCTTCTTGCCACTATCTTAAAGTTGAGTTCCTTTCCTTTTTGGAAAAGGAATCAGATGCTTTTCTCTCATCTTTTGACTCTCCTCAGGATACTCTCTTGACTCTTTTCCTTCCTTTTGACTCTTATTTAGTTCATATTTGATCCATTCTTTTCTAATCCTTTTCCTCCTTTCTTTCACTAATGGAATCACATCTTGTAGTTAAGGTAATTGCTCAAAATATGCATTCTAGTCCTAGCCTTTCCACAAAATGTCTGCAAACACCAGAACCCAAAATCTTTCAAAATCCTTGCCAATAGAGTTGAGGAAAATTTATAGCCAAGTTTTTGGTGATTCATCCACCTTTAACAAACTTAGAGTCCTTCCTTCTTCTAATGTCTCTTCCTTTTGAACTAAAGTTATGGCTCCTACTTTTGAGACTATACAATAATGAGCAACTAGATTGGTCATTACTTTGTTAGGCTTTTTTATAGATAAAAGGCTTACCTTTCCTATGATATAAATATGAATATTCGTACGCAATTTTCCTACTCCATAGATCTACAAAGGCAAGTGAACCTATTGAACTATAGTATAATGACGGTGAATATTGAGTGTTGATCTCAAAAGGACTACAAGTACCAGTTGATACCTTTTTTCTAAATATCTAACTAATAAAAAAGATGATGATTTAATTTGAAAGGTAAGACCAAACCAAAGTTCAACAAAAATAATCACCTAGAATACAAATCACTAAAAAAAATGAACCAAATCAAGTAAGTAGTACCTATGTAATGAATCTACTTAAGATTTCTTAGGTTCGTAACTCTTTATCATGTAGTTTAACTAAAGATTATCAACAAATAGAAATTCTATCTTATGTTAAAATCTTTCTCAAGATTATCATCACCAATCCTAGGATGATTAACTGAAATCTCTTTCTAGTTAAAACCCCTAAGATTTCTTTAATTGATATCTGAATTTTGCTATTAGGTTTTAACCTAATTTGAAAGATTCATGTCATTATATTTCTAGGTTTGCATGCAACTCCTTTTAATGATGCTAGATCCATTCGTACAAAGGATATTTCAATCTCAAGTACATGAATGATACATGAATCAATATCCAAAGATATTAATTCAAGAAATAATCAAAATATATAGTTGAATCAAAATTAAATTGCATTAAATATAGAATCAAATCATAAGCCCATCCCAACTTTCATCCCACCTAAGTACTAAACAAGTTTAATTTATAAAAATAGCAAAACTTATCCAAGGACTTAGAAGAAGAAATAAAAATAGGAGAATCCATTATATATCCCCCTTTTCCTAATAAACAATATTGCAATTGAGAAGAAAGAAATTTAAATAGTAATATGCACTAGCAATCGTAAGCACATCAAACCTTGTCTTTAAAATTATTTAATAAAATATAAGTTTTAAGCTGTCAAGTTGATGCAAATCCTTCAAAATTCAAAAATAGATGAAAAGTTTCTGAGAAAAAAAAGGTAATTGGCTAAAAATATGGCTATTATCATTCAAAGAAAAGGCTATATCTCAAAATTAGTTACTCCTAAAGGATAAAACTAAGTAGGAAATAATTTAAAAAAATTGGGTAAAAAACTAGTTAAGTCTAAGTACCTTTAATATTTTAATGCCTTTAATAGATAACATGATCTTAACATAAATAGCAAAAACAAGTTTTAGAATTATCCAACTATGAATACTGTCTTTAACAACTTACATATTCACCAGTCCTACTACCTCTTCTTACCTTAGAAACACATAAAAGATACTAAAGAAATATCTTTAGACTAGAACCTTTACAAATCACTTAGGATCTAGAGTGAATCAGTTTGAGATTTACTCATTTATTAAAGAAGGAGGCTTAGGTATCTATTGATCAAGATCACTAATAAGGTGGCTTTATTACTTTTATCATAAAGGTTGTGAATGTTGTTTAGTGGTTCTCAATCCATCTAGGTTAAATGAATTTATTCTTATATAATAAAAAATATGTGGATTAGGTGGATTAAAACTAAACCTTCAAAATCTTAATCTTTAAACAAAATTCTCATAATAAAAGATACCTTGAGTTAAGGGATAAAAAATAATTATTGAGAATGGTTGTAAAACCTATTTTTAAAATTAAAATAATTCATTTAGACGTCATAAAAGGCATTAAAAGGAGACATTAGGTGGTTATGCCAAACAAGTTTAGTAATATTACATCAATCTTTAGAACTATTATCTATAAGGACTACTAGAAATAAGAAGCTAAGATACTAAGGGGGCGTTTGGTTTGAGGGTTTGGAAATAAAGGGATTGAATAATTGTAAAAAAATATTGTTTGCTTTGGGGTTTAAATTCCAAGGGAATGGATTTATTCCATTAAATTTGGGAATCTACTAAACCCACCAAAGGGGGTGGGTATGAAGTTTTCATTCCAATATAGTGGTTACTATTTATTGCCTTAATACTCTCCTTACCATCATCTCCTGTTGTCTTCTTATTCTTCTCCTGCCGTCTTCTCTTATTGGGTTTCCACCTTCTGCCACTCGCTAGGTATTTGCTCTATTATACTACTAGGTACCTTCTGCCACTTTTGGTGTTTATGTTTAAAGCATTTTGATTTCTAAGGGTATAACCATCATAATGTGAAACTGCTCTATTATACGGCTATGTACCTTCTGTCACTTTCTGCTCTATTATACTATTATTATACTGCTCTATCATAACGTGAAACTGCTCTATTATACTGCTATGTACCTTCTGCCACTTTCTGCCCTATTATACTGTTATTATACTGCTCTATCATAACGTGAAACTGATCTCACATTATGATTTATAAGGGTAAAACCATCATAACGTGAAAATGCACATGATTATTTAATTATTTTTTCTTTTTATTTTTTACAATAAATCTATGTTTATAATAAGTTTCTTTTATCCATGTTTTTCGTTAACGTAATAGCTACCTTTAATTTTAATGTAGGACATTATAGTACGTACCCCTATCATAAGTAGATGAAGCAAGTTTATTTTGTTGTTGTTTTATGAAGGGAAAATGGTATTATATTGAGGGTATATTATGAAGGGCAAATTATTTTCATTTTTATTGAGGGTAAAAATGGTATTATATTGTCTTTCGTTCCCATTAATGTAACAACCCAAACAACATTATTGGTATTAATACAGAAACCTAAGTTACAAACCAAACATCATTTTTTTATTTTTCATACCCATTCCCATCCCCTTATATTATTATACCCATATCCATACCCAACCTTGTGCTCAAACCAAACGCGCCTACTAAAGATTCTATCTTCTTCTAAGAGAGTGGCTCATATTTTTAGCAACTTGGCGAGCAGCAATGATTTCTCTAGTCCAGTGGTATATGTTGTGAGCTAAGGCATGATTTTTAGTTTTATGATTATTGAAGAATCTTTAATTCCTTTCCATCCATATTTAATACACAGAGGAATTCAGGCTAGACATTTTTGGTCTTTCCATAAGTTTTGGTTTTGCTTTTTAGCCCACATAAATATGTTATCCCAATCAACAATTGGGCAAAAAGATTCATTGTGTGTTGCATTCAGGCTTAAATTGAGGCTGTGTAGTAGCACTAGAAGTAAAGATGACCAGTAGTTTTAGCTTATAGGCAACATGACGTACAAAGCTGATCATTTAATTTTGTCAGTCTTCTTTTAGTTACTAACCATGTGACAAAAAGATGCTTTAGGAATCATGCAACCTTTCCAAAAAATGTTGTACCATGGAATGCGTGAAGTGTGAGGTCCGATAGCTTTGAAAATCGGTTGATCTTGCTTTGGAAGCCTTCGGCGGACCTAGATCTTATTGATTTGGGGTTTGGTTTTTACCTTGCTAAATTTGAAGAGAAGGAGGATATGTTGCGCATTGTGTCCGATGGTCCCTATATTGTTGGAGGTCAGCCATTGTATATTCAAAAATGGAAGCCGGGTTTTCAGCCCTCTACAGCTAGAATTTCCTCGATGGTTACTTGGGTGCGTTTTATTGAATTTCTAATGGAATTTTATCGTGATGAATTCCTATTTGCAGTGGCTAGTGCTGTTGGAACCCCCATTAAGGTGGATAGGCAGACGTCCATGGCTACGAGAGGACGTTTTGCTAAAGTTTGTGTGGAATTGAATCTTGACCAACCTCTTGTTCCTAAAGTTTTTATTGGTGGTGCATGGCGACGTGTAAAGTATGAAGGCATTTTAGGGGTCTGCTCAGGATGTGGTCGTGTCAATCATCGTATTGAAAATTGTACGAAAATGGTGGTTCCAGTGACGACTGGGGCAGAGCCTGCTGGTGGAGCTACGGCTATAGCGATGGTTGAGGACAATTCCAATTCTAAAGAAGATATCTTTGGCCCATGGTTGGTCGCACAACGTAAACATAGGCATACTGTTAGAAGTAAGTCTTCTCCTATTTCTCAGGAGAAGAAAGTATCTAACACTATTACGGGTTCTCGATTTGACTCTTTACAGGTGGAGGATAGAGTGGTTGTCAAGGCGAATAAGGGCTCAGTTGGGTCTGGCAAGAGGATTTCTAGTACTAGTGGGACTCTGGGTCCTAGAGATAAAGGTAAGAAGCCTGTGGTGGTTAAAGGGGTTGGGAGGTCTGGTCGTGAGACGGGTCAATTTCAGAATGGGCCTGCTATGAATAGGTCTGTTTCCGAGGATCAAATGGTGGTAATTTCGACAAAAGCGACTTTGGAGGTTGGTCAATGTTCTGGGCCGAACGCAGAGGGTATGGTGGCTGATGCAAATGACCAGCTCTTGGTCGGGGCGACCCAGGTTTCTAACTCTACGTTAGCGGGGGTGCCTGTGTTCCCGGTGATTGATACAGTTGGTGGTCGGGTGGTGGCACAATTTGGTTCAAATGAACCGAAACCTCCTGAACCTATTGCTGGTGATGTCCTTGTGTGTGAGGTACCAGTGGTATCTTCGGACGTTTTTGCCAACAAAGTGGACTGCGAGGTGACTGATGCGGTTTTGTTGGAGACTGTTGTTGTTATTTCTGATGAGAATGGGGATTGTGTTAGTCACTATCGGAGTCGAAGCCCGTCTAGAAAGTTGTAAGATTCTAGCTCTTTCATTTAATATATTTTTTAATGGATTTAAAAATCATTCAGTGGAATTGTGGTGGAGCTGCGAAGAGGGGTTTTTTGACCCATGGAAGAGAATTATGTCGTCTCTATTGTCCGGACATTCTGATTATTGTGGAGCCTCGAATTTCGAATGACAGAGCGACTAGGGTGGCGAAGAAGGTAGGTTTTTCTGACTTCTTCCTTTCTCATGCTGTTGGTTTTGTGGGTGGTGTTTGGTTGTTTTGGAATAAGAATGTTTGTGATATACGTTTTCTATGGATGGATACTCAGTTCATTCATTGTTCAGTTGCTGCTAGGGGAAGTAGTAGTTGGTTTCTTACTGCGGTGTATGCTAGTCCTATTCGTAGTAAGCAAGATTTTTTCTGGTATCAAATGTACAATCTTGCAGATTCTGTAATTGGGCCTTGGTTGTTACTTGGTGATTTTAATGACATTGCCTATGTTCATGAGAAAAAAGGGGGTGATTTACCATCTGTCGCTAATTGTGGACGATTTTTACGACATTGGAACTATTGTTCCCTTATGGATTTGGGTTGTGTGGGTTGTCAGTTTACTTGGACACGCTCAATTGCTAGGATTAGTGTTATACAAGAACGTTTGGATCGGGCTTTGTGCAATGCCGGTTGGCGGCTGAGATTCCCAGAAGCTTCTGTTATGTCTTTGTCTCAGCTTGCTTCTGATCATTTTCCTCTGTTATTGTCTTTGAGAGGTTTCTCTTCCTTTCCTTTGGCGCGACCGTTTCGATTTGAGGTTGCTTGGACTTTACGGGAGGATTTCAAGCAGATTGTTTCATCAGCATGGTTTAAGCCTCATGATTCTATTTCTGATGCTCTTTTTTTGGTTCAGGAACAAGTTGTTCGTTGGAATAAGGAGGTTTTCGATAATATTTTAAAAAATAAGAGGGTTTTACTAAAGCGAATAAAGGATGTTCAATTGGCTATTCAGTATCACCCCTCTTCTTCACTCTTGTTGCTTGAAAAAGACTTGTTATGTCAATATGATTTATGTTTGAAACAAGAAGAGACACTTTGGTTCCAGAAGTCTCGGGCTGCCTGGATTAAGGATGGTGATCGATGTACTAAGTTTTATCATGAGATTACTAGGGTTCGTCGAAGACAGAATAAAATTGAATGCTTGAAGAATGAGGCTGGGGAGTGGGTGTCTGATCCAGCTTTATTGAAGGATATGGCAGTAGGGTTCTTTGAGAAGTTGTTCTCGAATGATGGGGGTTTTAATTCTGTGGGTTTTGTAGGTTTGACTTTTCCTCGGTTATCTACGACAGCAGTGGACGATATGTTGAAACCCGTTACTTGGGAAAAAGTTTGGCTGGCTGTTTCGGGTATGGGTTCTTATAAGGCCCCAGGGCCGGATGGTTTTTAACCTATTTTTTTTAAGAAGTATTGGGACGTGGTTGGTGAAGCGGTTTTCCAGTTTGTGTCACACACCTTTAATTCTGGTGAGATGGATGCTCAGGTTGCTATGGGTTTTATTGTGCTTATTCCTAAGGTTCTGGCTCCAGAATCGCTTTCACAGTTTCGGCCTATTACACTTTGTAATGTGCTGTATAAGGTGGTTATGAAGGTTTTGTCGAATCGGTTAAAACCTTTTATGGACAGCTTGGTTGGCCCCATCCAGAGTAGTTTTATTCCTGGCCGTACCACGGCTGATAATATTATTATTACTCAGTAATTACTGCATTCTTTTAGGAGGTCTAAAAGTAAGGTGGGCCATTTTGCTTTGAAGGTGGATTTGGAGAAGGCCTATGACAGGGTCAATTGGGACTACCTGTGGTTTGTATTACAGGTTTTTGGTTTCCCTTCTCGGTGGGTTAATCTGATTTTGAGTGCTCTTTCCCAATCTTCTTTGGCTATTTTATGGAACGGCAGCCCCTCTGCGTCCTTCTCTGCTACTTAAGGGCTTCACCAGGGCGATCCACTCTCCCCGTATTTATTTGTTCTTTGTATGGAAGGTTTGACCATGCTTATTCAGAGCGCACTGACGAGTAAAAAATGAACTCCAGTTCGAGCCTCTAAAGGGGGACCAGGTATTAGCCATTTACTTTTTGCTGATGACTTGTTAATTTTTGGTAAGGCTTTAGTTAAACAGGTTAAAGTGGTCCGGGAGGTGTTGGATGTATTCTGTATGGCGAGTGGGCAGAGGGTTAATTTTTCTAAGTCTAGAATTTATTTTTCAAATTCGGTTTCCCGGATATTGAAATCCCGGCTCCAACAGTCGCTGGGAGTAGCAGTTACTTCTGACTTGGGCAAGTATTTGGGTGTTCCGCTGTTGCATGGTCGTGCTCCCATTGCTCATTATCGGAATATTGTGAGTTCAGTAGAGACTAGGCTGGCTAGTTGGTGCTCTAAATCTCTGAGTCCCGCTAGGAAGGAAGTGCTTATTAAGTCTTCTATTTCTTCATTACCCATTTACACGATGCAAACGGTTTGGTTACCTTCTTCTATTTGTGGTAGTTTAGATCGTTTGGCTCGTGATTTTTATTGGGGTTCCTTGCCGGATAGACGTAAGATGCATTTGGTTGGTTGGAATTGGCTTATTCGGCCAAAGAGATATGGGGGTCTTGGTTTCAAAAG
>JANZLH020000396.1:2464496-2475429 GCA_026770325.2 Erythroxylum fimbriatum
GAGAAGAGAAGAGAAGTGGCCCTACTAAAAAACAAGAACCATGATCGTGGGAAATCTATATAAAATGTTTCTGTTAACCCACGATCGTGGGAAGCACAAGTATAATTCCCACGATCGTGGGAACTGGAAGTCGAAGAGACACGTGGGTTTCATATATTTTTTTAGGTTTTCGTGACTTTATAAGACATGGAATCCCGAAAGCCACAAGAGGATCATAGAACTTGCTTCCTGGAGCTAAAAGACAGATTAAGAGCCTAGAGATAGGTGAAGATTCTAGGTTTCATTCTTGATTGGCCAAAAAGCACCCTGTCATCTAGATTTTCCAGATTTGGGCAAAGAAGAGGAGGAGCTGCCCTGTCCAATCTTATTTTAATTTCTTTCTCTTCTAGCATGTTTATCATGGATTATTTGATTGTTGGGGATGTTATAGATATTATGATTGTATTTGTGAACAATTGGTTATCAATTTAATGATATACATGTTTGTGTTATTTATTATGCTTAAACTTTGCTATAAATCAAGAGAGTGAGCTTGGTAATATGTATTAATTGTATAGCGAGAGTTGACGATTAATAGACCTATAAATAACAAGTTATTGATTTATTAGGAGGAGATTCCAATAGGTCAATACACTGCCTATAGGATAGCTTCATATATAGTTAAATGCTTAGGAAAAGCTTTACACATCGAGAGATCCCAAAATTAATTCTAATTTATTTAACTAGTAATATTTAGTTACACCTTGAGAGAGGGTAGCTAGAATTTTAGGAAATCTTGGGTCAAACATAAGTTTAATCAATTAATCAGAGGGGAGCAAATGGGGATAATGACAAGTCCTAATGTTTAATCTTGATTTTCTCCTAGTCTTAGTTTACGATTTTGGTTTGGGGTGCGTTGTTCCCTTTTACTTTGAGTTTGTCTTTATTTTACTTATCTTTTTAATTTTGATTGAAACAATTCTTAAAAAAAGACAACTTGAATTAAGTGGTGCCTAAGCACAATTCTCGTGAGATCGATATCCACTTTCAACTACATGTACGATCCATATACTTGTGATTTTGAGCGTAAGATTAGAGGTGTGCTTTGCATTCAATAAGAGACGACCCTGGGTATTCGACTATAATTACCTCGTATACTTGCGAGTGGGATAACCTATGTTTCTATAACTTATTTTGGCACAATAATGATCTCGAACTCAACTTCAGTCCTACTGGATAGAGTAGGTTTGGACAAATTGACCATATCTCTTAACCTGTAAAATTTAGGCACTTGCTCTTTTATGGAAATAAAATAGACATATAAATCTACAACTTTTATGATTTATACTTTATCAAATTCGCAACTCCTTGCCCCAATTAATTATATCGAAAACAACTAAGTTATTCATATATAAAACAGAATAACTATATTTATTAACATATATCTCACAAATTAAACCATATTTCCTTAAACCCTTTCAAAGATAATTAAAATACATATAAAGAGGCATGAAAGATTAGTATTCATAGTAAAATTTTGTTCAAAATCATCACACAAAAATTTGTTCCAAGAGGGGTTTATTAAGGAATGCAATCCCACTCACCTATCATTGGAAATCAAGACTTCTTACTCTAATCCTCTTACTATTTTTTTATTCCTTCACTCTCTCTTCCTATTCTCCTCTAGGAGTGTCATTCCATTCTATCCCCAAATCCTTGTCTTTTGCATCTTTTAACCATAACTAATATATTTTAAAAAAAATTCATCTATGACCTACAATGTAAAATTCTGACTATGTCCTTAATGAGCATCTCTCCACCTAGACATTCTGGGAATGAAAAAGAAAGATCATAGAGAAGGTGTGGAGGCGGAGAAGTGGAGAGCTTTAGCAAGATCATAGTTTGGATGATAAATTTGTCAAATACGAAAGTTAGATTAGTTTGTTATTAGAATCAATTTTAGAACCTAATTGGTAATTTTAGCAAGACAATTATCCAATTATTTCACCTTCTTCATGTTATTTCTCAAAAGTTTCTACACCGATTAATCAATTAGTTTTTGCTTCTAGTCAAACCATTTCACTCTTTAGTCTAATTGCAATTACAGCATTTACTCAACAAATCGGGATAGAATGTTTAGGATTTTATTACTTTTTATTTTTATTTAAGATTAATTTGAGTGGACCAAGTTCACCTTATTAAGAGACAACCCTGGTAATCATGTACAACTATCTCGTATACTTGCGAATAGGGTAGCCTAGGTATTTTTAGAACTTACTTTGGCACAACAATTTTTTGGCCCCTTTGTCGGGGTTGTGTTTAATGATTGCACGTAATTTAGTTTTGATTGTTTTGTCAATTATTTTGTTTATTCATACATACATTTTTTCATATTATTTCATTAACAAATCGGGATAGAATGTTTAGGATTTCATTAGTTTTTATTTTTACTCAAGATTAATTTGAGTGGACCAATTTCACCTTCGTAAGAGACAACCCTGGTAATCATATACAACTATCTCGTATACTTGCGAGTAGGATAGCTTACGTATTTTTAGAACTTACTTTGACACAAAAAAAATTTGGCACCTTTATCGGGGATGTGTTTAGTGATTACACGTAATTTAGTTTTGATTATTTTGTCAATTGTTTTATCTGTTCATGCATACATTTTTTCGTATTATTTCATTGAGTTGTTTTAGCAATTTTTGTTACTAATTCAATTTTGTCTTTATTTTGTTTATGCGAGGAAGGAGATCTCGGGAAAGTGAACTTGGCCCCTTTATTGATAATGTGCATCGGATAAGAGAACTTCAATGGGACTTTGAAGACAATTTCGAAGAACCCAAACCTGAAGATCAAGAGATGGGTGAAAGGCAGCATGTAATGAAGACCCTTTGAACATCATACGAGAATTCTATACCACTCTCTAGACATTCCCTTTGGATGGCCAAAATGAAGATCAACTCAGAATAAGGTGCTTTTCATACATAATGAAGGATCGAGCCAAGGCATGGTTGACGACCCTTCTATCCAATTTATTGACTACATAGGTAAACTGTGAAGCAGTTGTGAAGTTCTTTTCTAGCTTCAAGATGATAAGGACGTAGAATAAAAACACATTTGTGTTTAGAGCCTAAAACTATTGATCCCACATCATTGAAGAAATATAAAACCATATTCTATTGTAATATCATTTACAAGATCATTTCTAAAATTCTTACTAATAGGCTCAAGCTGGTCTAACCAGATATTGTGAATCATACTCAAGCAACAACTCTCACTAAGTGCAGAAACATTAGAGATAATTTATTAATTTCCCATACCTATTTAAGAACTATCATCTAGTGGGATAAGGAAAGAATTGTGCTTTAAAATTCAACATTTATAAGGCATTTGACACTTTAGAATAGAGCTTTATTATTCACTCTCTAAGGGCTCTAAGTCTTTAGGAGTCATGCATCTCTTAAATTAACCAATGCATATATACAATTGCTTTTAATGTGTTTATAAATAAGGAAGCTTCGAACATCTTTAAGGGTGCTAGAAGTATTTGATAAGGAGATCCCCTATCCCTTTACCTTTTCACAATTTTCACTAAGATCCTCTCGAGGATTATTCAGCTTAACTTTAGTAATGAGAAAGGTTTCATATTTTATAAGAAATGTGATTAACAACAGAATACTTACTCAGCCTTTGAGGATGATCTCCTTTTATTTTGTGGAGCTAATATTTCTTGTATTCCTTTTCCAATGAATTCACTAGATGAATTCAATTTCCTCTCAGGATTATTTATCGATAAGAAAAAAAGTTCCGTAAGGGTATTGCTGGAAAGTCCTCATTCTGCTTATGAGTTGAACTGCGTTATTGGCCTAGCACTTAAATTAGGTGTTCCCATCACGTCGAGGAGAATCTTGCCTTTATGATTTAACAGGAGAATAGTGGAGAATTGGGTTAATAAAAGCCTCTTATATACTGTTACAATTAATTATCTTAGTACTCACTAACCTAAATACATACTATTCTTCTCACCTCTTACTCCCAAGGAGGATATGCAAGGATATGGAGAAGCTTTCTAGAAATTTCCTACAGGAAGGTGATGGAAACGCGAAACCATTTACTAAGGTATGTTGGGATAGCAGTTGTCTACCAAGAGACGAAGTAGGTTTAAGGATACACCCTTTACAGCTGGTGAATAAGACTCTTTCTACTAAGAGGTTATGGAGAATGGTAAGTGAAAAGGATTCCTTGTGGTTGAGATATATCTATACAATTAAGCCTAGACATGATTCTTCTTGAGAGATGCCTCTGATCTTGAAGCTGAGGGATATTCTTCAGTCCTTTATCCGAATCAGAATTGGTGACGATTTAATCACTTAGGTTTGGAATGACAATTGGAGCTCTCTTGGCCGTTTATATCTTTTCCCTAACTTCTCTAACTTTTACCCGACAGGAGGTAACTAGTCATGCACCAACAGGTTTTCGGTTACTTTACACAGCTGCCTTCCAACTTATCTTACAATCTGGTTAAGACATTCTTCAGGCTTGTTCACAAATAAATCATATAGAGATTTGCATAGATACTCAGCCCCTAAAGTTAATTGATATAAATTGGTTTTTGATAAGTACCTAACTCCTAAGGTGTCCTTTGTGTTTTGGCTAGCAGTGAAAGGAGTGGCTGTCTACACTCGATAAACTTTAAGGGTGACTCCATTCCTCGACTGCAGATTGTGCTCGTCTTGTCCTGATTTCGTAAATCATTTGTTCTTCGGCTATCCTTACTCCAAGCTGCTCAAAAAAATATCCTATTTAGATGTGTAATTACATGGGGAGTCAATGATTGAAGGGTTATGATTCAATGAGCTTTAGACCCTCAGTTTCTAAACAAGGATGACGCAAAACTCCATCATATACAGACAGCTCTAGGTTGCTTGGCATACATCTTATGGTGGGAAAGAAATCAAGGAGTGTTTAATAACGTTAAGAGGGATGTTAACTCCATGATGATTCCGCAAATGACTTTGGGAAGAGGATCGAGCTTATCTCTTTCGGCGTTTGGGCTCTATGTAGAAGCTACAAAACAAAAACCGAACGCTACAGCTGGTCACAAATATAAGCAACTACGCTTCGCTAAGTTGGTTAAGCTTTTGTCCTTGATGTCACAGGCACTATTATTAGTCTCTACTTTTTAGTCAGTTGCAAGATTTCAGCTTGATTTTGTAGGCTCGAACTTCAGGTTGCATTCCCTGCTTATTTGTTTTTTCTTTTATTCCCTAGATCAGCTTCACTGCTTTCTGAGGTTGTTTCCTTTTGTACTAACCTGGCTTTTGCCTTGATATAACACTTATTTTCCAAAACAGAATCTTCATAACATTGACAGCTAAAGCACCGAAAGAGCATTTCAATCTTCATAACATTCATATCTGAAGTGCCGGCTCCCAGCCTCATATTAAATGCTTACACAAGGTTATAAAGCTCGTCACAGAGGAACAATCTGAACAACAGAATGTAAACGAGCTCTGATCGACGAAATACTTTATTTCCATCTTATCAGACAGGACGAAATCCAATTAGCCAGTAAAAATTAGCTTGCTACGATTCGGCATAGCTCGAGAATAGGACCAAACATTTCTAAAGTTGTGCTTTCCATGCACATTACATGAATATAAAGCTAGTAATCCAGGACCAGAGACATTAACTAATATGATCTTAAAATAGAATGACAGAGTTTAGTCAAAAGCAAGTCAGACTAGTACAACTTCTACCTTGGCTCCCTACTGGCGTTCTATCTGAATGGTTACATGACTTATATTATATTCTCTCCTAATATAGTCTATAACTTTGTCCAGTACCATGTCAGCATTAGCTTCCGGCTTGATCTTAACATGACAAGCCAACAAAATCTTCCCAACAGTAATAGCCCAAATGTGCAGTTCATGAACAGCAACAACTTCATCCATATCACAAAGACCCTTCTCAAGCTTAGTAGCATCTATCTCTCTTGGGGTACTCTCCATCAAAACTTCCAAAATGTTCCGCAGCATCTTGATTGTTGTGCCCAAAACAATTACTGAGAATACGAGGGTGCATATCAAGTCTATTATCTTCCAATCTTGATTATACCATATGATTGCCCCACCAATCATCACCCCAATACTTTGAATGGAATCTCCCAATACATGAAGATAAGCCCCTTGTACGTTAATATTCACATGCTTCTTTTTCTCAGATACATCTTTTATCTTTTCTTCACCCTCAGAAGAAGTTTTAAGCAAGGGCTCACAAGGATTTGTTTCACAAGTATCATGGTGCTCATTTTTTTTGGAGACTCGTTCCTGCTGATGATGAGAGTGATCTACTTCATCATGGCAATGGACATGAGGATGATGTGTAGCTACGACTAGCCCATGTCCATGTTCATAATTATGATCATCGTTGTCATGGTGACCACCAAAACCATGAAGATGTCCGTGGTCGTCTCCATGGTGTCCATGTGAATGACCCAATAAGAGGGCCATGACAACGTTAACCACTAGACCGAATGCTGAAACAGCAAACATGAGAAAGCCCTTAACTTCACCTGTATGGTATATAAGTCTAACAATGGCTTCATACACAAGGATTCCAGCAAGAAGCCAGATCATCTGAATGGAGATAAGAGCACCGAGTATTTCAATCCTAAAAAACCCATACGATTGGCGTGGAGTAGCTTCCCATCCTGAGGCCCAAAGTGAAAATAAGGAGATTGCAAAAGCTGCAACATCTGATAATAGATGAGCTGCATCAGTTAATATTGCAAGACTGTTGGCTTTAATGCCTCCAACAACTTCTACAGTCATAAAAATGAGACAGAGCACAACTGCTATGAGAAGTTTCCGCATGGAAGTTGAACGCTCCTTTGCATCTTCGGAACTAGTTTTAGAATCTGAAAATCCACATGGTGCTCCACCACAAATCTTACCCCCAGCCAAGCTTGTCTCTGTAGGTGGTAGATCTCTACGAATTTCAATTATGTGTGGATGTTCAGAAGTTGGAACTTCCATCTGAATTTAAAAAAGATAATAATTATGATGCAATGAGCAATGATCCATAAGGAATGAACAATAAACTTTAATTTAATCGAACTACTTTAACAACTAAATATTGATTCCTCTTTTAATTAACTACCTTAACTGATTAGGTGAGACATTTAATCAAATTCTAAATACTGATGATTTATTTGTCATTTAAGATCTTGAAAAATGCTTGAAATGAGTAGAGCACAAAGAGAAAGGAATTACATATTCAAGTAGTTTAGTGCTATCTTCATCAAATCTTAGTGAGAAATATTGAAATTGAGAAGTTCATGCTCGAAACAATCATGTTGGTGTTTTCTCCAAATCAAATTTCCTTTACTCCTTTTGTCTGGGAGAGTTTGAGAAGGGACAGTGAGGTGGTTTAATATCCTGCAGCTTCAGTATGTTCACAAATACAATTGAAAAAGATATTTGTGCACTAAATCATATTATCGCTAACCACAAACACACACACATATATGTTTGTGTGTGTATATATATATGTATGTATGTATATAAGGCATCTATTTCCAGAAAGCATTTCAAACATTATAAGGTGCTGAGAGCGCATATCATGTCTATGATCTATAACACAGAGAAACCATTCGGAAATAAGACACAGATCAAAAGCCATAATTTCCTTCAAATGGTTAAGAAACATGAGCATGGAATTAAATAACAAGTAATGATCAAACAAACAACAATTCAAATTATGAGCATCAAAACACAAGTTGAAAAAACAATTATGGAGTAGGGACATTGAATTTATACATTTGCATTTACTGAATATTCTGGAACTGATAGAAAGATTATAGTCAAACGTTAAAACAATACTCTCAGAACCCTACGAACAAAAAAAATAGGAGAAGGTATATGGAAGAATATATTGAACATATACATTACCTCGTTGGACAGATAGAGCAAAAGGGAAAAAGCAATCAGATGCGGATCAAAAATAAAAAGGATAACAGAAACATAATTGAACAGAGAGGCAACCATAAGAGGATGGAAAAGCAAGAAATTCACGAGACCCGTGAAGGGATATCACGTCAAACTTATGCAACACAGATAAAGGATGTCATGTTTGTGCAGAGTTTTATACTGTAAATTAAGCCAATTAGAGTATGAAACCAAATCTTTGATTCAAGGATCTCGGAAAGATAAAAAGGCATCCGTTCCATGGATAAAGTAGTATAGTAATAACTGAAAGGAGGAAACAAAGTAGAAAAAGAATGAGAAGGTAAGAGAGAGAGAACCGTTGAGGATGGGGCTGATTGGTTGGAGAAATCCGTGTTGTTAAAGCTCATTGAGATTGGAAGGAGTGACGGATTTTATGCTGGCTTTCTCGATGCTTGGAGTGTTTTCAGGTCCTGATGCTTTGCCTGGATTTATTTATATGGGACGGGACAAAATTATTTAGTCACAGACGAATGAATATAAATAAACATTGGAGTAATGTCTTTCGCTTCTGCCCCTTTCTATCTTGTTTCTCGTCTGTACATAATTGTCTAGTAGCGCATAATGAATATTCATTATGCTTGTTTGTCTGCTAGTAAATCATTGCCAACTAAGGACCTCCGTGGTTTTACCCTTTTTGATAAGAATTTAAGGAGAGCCACACTTCAAAAGCTAGCTTATGAAGGTAAAGAGCTCAAAATTTTTATAAATTTCATATCAATTTTGTATTTAACCAATATGTGATTCAAGTCTCATATTTTGCAATTAGATCAAACCGTAACATTCGTCCCTTCATAAAGACCAATGTCTTCATTAGTCACGGCCATGTTGGTCACAGCTGACACTTTCAGGTCACCACACCATGAGTCACCACTCTGAGATCCTTGTTGATCAAGGTCATGTTGGTCACGGCTGACACTCCCAGGCCACCACTCCATGGGTCACCACTCTAAGACCGGCTCTGATACCAATTGATAAGGACTTAAGAAGAGCCACATTCTAAAAGCTAGCTTATGAGAGTAGAGAGTCCAAAGTCTTTATAAATTTCATATCAATTTTGTATTTAACCAATATAAAATTCAAGTTTCATACCTTACAATTAGATCAAACCGTAACATCTTTTCACCTTCACCGAAACTTTCCCTCACCATCCCTATTGGATTTAGTTTCCAGAATCATCCAACAAAAAGCAACCGTTCCTTTTGTGTGACTTTTAGAATTCACGACGCTGTTAGGAGTAATTGGTAGCTTGATTATATTTTATTAATAAGCCAAATTTAAATTAACTTTGTTAAGAAACAGAAGTTTTGATTAATTAAAACTAAAATTACGAACTTTTAAATAAGAGACGGAGATGACTTGTAACATTGGAGAGAAATCTTAAGAACACTGTATTGATCAGCCGCCACCTCTTGTCTATCTTATTCTTATTTGCCAAGGTCTTTCCCAAAGAATCTGTAAATCCTATTTGAGTTTTCATAGCTTAGTATTTGTAAATAATTAAGTGCTACAACTTATTTAAATCAATCGAAGAAAGAATTATATATGACCCAAATATCAATTGGTATAATACAGATATCAAATAGGATTCTTAGAATTTATTATGACAACGACTAAAAAATATCAAAATCTTGAATGCTTATCTAGTTCAGATGTCATAATACAGTAATTTGACTATTCCAGAACACTTACTTTAAGAAGGTAAAGTGTCATTGAAAGACGAATAAAGATATTAAATTATTAAAACCATGCTAAGCTGAGATGGCTTCTTCAAATTTTCAACCATCATCATCGTACAAGAACATTTACTTTGTGCATAACATGACAACACAAATGCTGATAGAATTGACACGACGACCCAATTCACAGAATGTCCAGGCAACGCTGACACGTTCAACATTATCAACAAGTACTGAAGTTGTTTTCATGTTGTTTTCTGCCACTCAACTAGTGGTCTAGTGTCAGATTTCAATGGTGGTCCACATCAACCAACATAAATCTTTCGTGTCTGTCTTAACAACATATCAAGTTATCAGATGTCTTGGCCCAAAACATTACAAACACTAAACGTAGTGTTTGATTAGCCTCCTCACGAGGTGGAGATAAATGATAAAGATAATGATTTAAAAATCGGACTGAATATTAAATCGATCGAAGGAAAGGTTTAAAGTTTAGAGGTTCAACCGGTAATGAACCGCTATCAAACCGGAATATAATAAATAAGATAAAAAATTTTATAAGAATAAATAAATAAATAAATTATTGAAATAAAATATACACCAATATTTATTATTACATGATAAACTAAAAATAAATAAATATGAGTCCAACCTCCGGCAGCAAGCAAGATCTGAAACCATTGTTCATGATAATGATTTCATTGAGATTGGACATATTACCTAAGCTGGAAGGCACGCAACCTTGGAATTTGTTGTTGGCTAGAATTCAATACAAATTCACTTCTAATAAAGCCCATGCCCAAATGCACCCGAAATTATCACTACACTCTTCTTATCTCCACATCACCACTACTTTCTTTTTCTAATATCCACTGTCACTTTCTCTCTCTACGCCTTTCATTTGGTGTATGGAATGATAGACTACCGAATGCCGGCAACCATGAACCTTTGGAATGATGAGAATGCCTCCGTAAGGCCTTTATGAACTCCGATCTCTCCGCCCTCTGGCCACCTCCTCAGTCCTCCGCCTCCACGTCTTCCCCTCCCACCACCGAACCCACTAAACCTTTTCTCTCCCAGGTACCGCCTCCGCCTCCGCCTTCGCTACCGCCACCGCCGTTACTCTTCAACCAAGAGACCCTTCAGCAGCGCCTCCAGACCCTTATTGAAGGAGCACGTGATTGCTGGACGTATGCCATCTTCTGGCAGTCCTCTTATGACTACTCATGCTCCTCCGTCCTCGGCTGGGGCGACGGCTACTAC
>JANZLH020000396.1:2485337-2496611 GCA_026770325.2 Erythroxylum fimbriatum
AACACTAAAGGAAGAAGACGAGAGGAAATAAACTCTTTCAAAGCAATCAACATTTAACGAAACAACAAGCATGGATACAGGTACACAAAATAATTCGATCCGATAAATGATTTACAATAGATACAATTTTATTATTACAAAATATAATCTTAAAAATACTTCTTTTAAAGCGTTGGTTGAATTATTTCATTATTAAAGTTATATAAACTTTATTATTTGTTAACAATTAGTCATGTTAAAATAACTCGATAAAACTTATTAAAAGTTTATATTTTAAATCGTATGACTACTTTTTAAAATAAGTGAAATTATTGTGGAAGAATTAAAAATGGGAAAATGAGAAAAAAGCAAAAGGAAAATATTAACACTATTTGCAAATTGCAGTTGCGCTTAGCCGGCTAGTGCTTGATCAAGACAGGTGGACATAGTCGAGAGGCCGAAATTAAGGCAATGGGGGCACTTTATTAGTTAAATAATTCAGCTTAATAAAAACGCTACGCGGTAGTACATGGTCTGGTCGTGTTCCTACGAATATTGCTCTTTGCTTTAGCCATGTTTGGTTTGAGAGGTGTTAGGATTTAGCGAGTAAAGTAACATTCAGACGAGAGTGCGTGGCGGTGGCTGTTAGGAGATCGAGAGTTGCTCTCCTCTTTTTGATACAAACAAAAGAGTGAACTATATCTTCCTTCACATATTTCCTTCGATATTTTTCGGCAAACACAAAGCCAAAGCCTTGCTTGCTCTTCATACTCTGCACGATTCAAATCCATATTATACTATATCTCAAATTATCTCCTTTTCAGGTACTCACTCCTCAAAATCGTTTACGAGAGAAACCCTAACAATCCCTCCTCTTTCCTTTTCGATTATTCTGATTGTCCATTTAAAATGCTGCTTCACATTCTAGGTTTACTCATTAGAGTTTTTGTTTGTGACTACTTGTTTTTAGTTTCTACTTTCTGATTAGTTTTCATTATCTTCCTAATCCCTTTCGCTCTTTTTCGTTTGGATTTTATAATATGTTATGTGTCATCAAGTTGCCAATAATCTGCATCACAGAGTTAATTTCCGTTTCATTTCTGCGTTTTGGTTTCAGGATCAACTGCTTTTGGGCTTTGGTGATTGTAAATTACCATGTTTGGCTCCAGCAACCGTAAGTTTTTTTTTGAATTATCGGCTTTGTACTCTATATTTTTGCCTTGTTTGTACAAGTATTTAGAAAGCTGTGAAGCTGCTTTTCTTATTTTCTTACTTTCATTTATTGATCGGTGTTGTTGTGGTGTTCCCCCCCCCCCCCTTTCTTTGTCACTGTTGCATGTTTATTCGTGCGAATGAACTACTTCTATTGTTTTTAAGTAGAATGAACTTTGATCTTAATGTTTCGTGGTACAATGATTCCATTTCTTTCATTTAATGATTGTTGTTTTCTTTGTTCTTATAACTCTATGTCAAGTATATGCTAAACCTTTGAAATTAATTTAAACAGCTTTTGGGCAGTCATCTGCTAGCCCATTTGGGTCCCAATCACCTTTCGGTCAAACAAGTAATACAGCAAATAATCCTTTTGCTCCTAAACCATTTGGTAGTACAACTCCTTTTGGCTTGCAAACTGGGGGTTCCATATTTGGGAGCACCTCGACTGGTGTGTTTGGTGCTTCACAGGCTTCATCACCTTTCTCTTCTACAACTGCTTTTGGTGCTTCATCATCACCAGCTTTCGGTAGCTCAGCACCTGCTTTTGGAGCCTCCTCAACACCTACTTTTGGTGGTAAGCATAGCTGTTAGTTTAGTAGCACTCTGTACATTTTGTTGCTCCATTTTGTACATTTAACTGATTCTGTAGTAAATAACTGTGAATTTGTTTGTCTTTTTAGCATGTGATTTAGGTAGTTTGTGCAAACAAACTTATAGCATACTCAGGTTTGTTATGTATCTGTATATTTTGATTGTTTAATGCCCATATCTTCTACAGTATGATTTTTATTCTTTATTTTCTTTTGGTATACCAAACTTAGCATTGCAACCAGCTCATGTCTATACTCGTTTATGTTGAGCTGATTCATAGGTTATGTCTGCTTCATCAATTTCTTATGGATTTTTCTGTGTGATTCTTTTCTGCTTCCTGTGTAGCACTGAAACTTTGGTCTGGAGACATTTCTTTATGTGTCAGTGACTTGGTCTGATCAGATGCTTGTTGGAATTTAGAGTGATGATTTATTTTAACAGTTGGTTATTTTTTCTTTCTATAGGATCTTCTCTTTTTGGCCAAAAACCTGTTTTTGGAGGCTTTGGGTCCACTAGTCAAACTAGTCCTTTTGGAACAACTACTCAGCAATCACAGCCTGCATTTGGTAGCAATTTATTTGGTTCGACCTCACCTTTTGGTGCATCTAGTCAGCCTACATTTGGAGCCAGTAGTACTCCTGGTTTTGGGTCAACAACCACCACAACTTTTGGTTCAAGCAGTACTCCATTTGGTGCTAGCAGCAATGCAGCTTTTGGTGCCACGAGTGCTCCAGCTTTTGGTGCTCCTAGCACTCCAACCTTTGGTGCTGCTACAACTCCAGCTTTTGGTTCAACCAGCACTTCCACTTTTGGTGCCACAAGTACCCCAGCATTTGGTTCTGGAGCAAGCCCTGCATTTGGAGGTACAGGTACATCAGTATTTGGGTCAGGTGGAGCATTTGGAGCTTCAAGTGCCTCTCTTTTTGGAGCCTCCAGCACTCCTGCATTTGGAGCTTCCAGCACTCCTGCATTTGGAGCTTCCAGCACTCCTGCCTTTGGAGCTTCCAGCACTCCTGCGTTTGGGTCTTCAAGCACTCCTGCCTTTGGAGCTTCCAGTACCCCTGCCTTTGGGGCTTCTAGTACTCCATCATTCAGCTTTGCCTCAGGTCCAGCTTTTGGCCAATCAAGTTCTGCATTTGGGAGCAGCTCCTTTGCAAGCACTCCAACACCTTTTGGTGGCCAGGGTTCTCCATTTGGTGAGCTATCTTAAATGTCCATGTAATTTTTACATGACTTTGAATGAAGCTTCTTTTAGGATTTTAGTATTGTCACGAGAAAAGGAAGAGGGTTTCCCAATGGATTATTATTTACTTCATAAATTTTCTTGTGAACTGATATGCAGGACCTTCGGCTGCTACTGCAACTTTTGGAAGCAGTGGGTTTGGGCAGTCAACATTTGGAGTTCAACGTGGAGGAAGCAGAGTAGCACCTTACACACCAACGACTGAGACTGAAAGCAGTGGTGGGCAGCCTGGGAAGTTAGAATCAATTTCAGCCATGCCTGTCTATAAGGATAAGAGCCATGAAGAACTCAGATGGGAAGATTATCAGTTGGGAGATAAAGGTAGCTGCTCGTTAAATAAGTCATCTCTCT
Source organism: Erythroxylum fimbriatum (assembly GCA_026770325.2). Classification (NCBI taxonomy): domain Eukaryota; kingdom Viridiplantae; phylum Streptophyta; class Magnoliopsida; order Malpighiales; family Erythroxylaceae; genus Erythroxylum; species Erythroxylum fimbriatum. Next base: position 2,488,717 of record JANZLH020000396.1, read on the forward strand.
CTCTCTCTCTCTCTCTCTCTCTCTATATATATATATATATATATATATCATATGTATGTATAATTTGATGTTGCAAGAATGATGATACTCAATGCTGATTTTAATAATCTAATTGCAGGTGGACCAACTCCTCCTGGTCAAGCTGCTGGTAGTATTGGCTTCGGCATGTCCACAGTATCATCAAATCCTTTTGCCCCTTCAACATCGTTTGGTCAATCATCTGCCAGTCAATTCAGTAGTACATCAACAAATGCCAACCCATTTGCTTCAAAACCTCCTGGTTTTGGAGTTTCGACCACATCTGCATTCGGTACTTCACCATTTGGATCTTCATCCAGCCCATTTCCATCGGCCTCATTTTCTTCAGCATCTACTACTGCATTTGCTGGCAGTACATCTCCATCCATGTTTGGCACATCAAGCACATCTACTTTTGGTTCAACTTCTACTCTTTTTAATTCTACTGCTGCTCCAGGAACTGCCTCACCATTTCCTAACATGTTTAGTAACACTCAGCCTTCTCTCTCGTTTGCATCCACTACACCTGCACTTGGGCAGACAGGTTCCGCATTCGGACAGAATACTATCCCATCCTTTAATCCACCAAATTTATTCAACAGTCCTTCTACTGGATTTGGAGGACTTTTCTCAAGCACTCCGTCCTTGGTTCCTGCAAGTAACCCTGCAGGGTTTGGACCAACAACTGTAAGTTGCTTTTGAATCTATATAACTACTCACTGTTTTTTGGATTTTAGATATTAGGAAAAGGCTTACTGTTTCTGTAGGATAGCAGAATCTTGCCTATTTCACTTCAAGTCACAGAAACAGCCTTTTTGTAAAAATACAAAGAGAAAGTTGCGTATATTATGACCCTCCTTAGACCCCCCTAAAGCGGGGAGCCTTGTGCATTGCATACGTTGACTTTATTCTGGGAAAAGGTTTCCCATCAATATAAAGTGCAGAAGTCGACTGAAAACTTGAAAATGGAGAGATTTGGCATATCATATCCCATTTCTAGTTCTTGGCATGGTTGGAATTAGTTTCCCATGCATGTAAATGCATGTGTGGCCTTTATTACTTTTTTGATGTTGGTGTTAGATTTGATTACTAATGATCTTTCTGTAATTTTCAGTCTTCTGCTTTTCAACTACCTCAACCATCTCAATCTACTGGTGCTTTTGGCTTTAGCAATAGTGGTCAGACATTATCAGGTACTTAGTTTTTAGTTTTCTTTATTTACATATATCTTCACTTAATGATTCTTATGTTACTAGTAAATAGTACCGACTTTAGTTCACTGTCTTTTCCAGCTGGTACAAGTGGCTTTGCTGGTGTATCTGGAATCTTTGGTCAGAGCAATTTCGGACAATCGTATGTATTGGATTCTAATGTCTGATTAGCCAAATATATTCTTTCTGCATATTATGTATATTAAATTGCATGAAATGTAGTATAAGTTGTCCATTTTTTATGCATTAAAGTGAAATGTTGAGGGCTAAATACACCATAACACTCACTATGATTATGCTTAAAAGGTCTGCAACTCAGAACTCTGTTCCTTTACAATCCATGCCTGTCACAAATCCATTTGGGACACTCCCTGTAATGCCACAAATGTCTATTGGTCGAGCTGGAACTTCCCCGTCAGTTCAATATGGGATCGCAAGCATGCCTGTGAGTACTATTTTTCTCATTTGTTCTTGACCATTTATGAATGCCTGGTATGTAGCTATTGTTTTAAGTATTTATGTTTGTCAATATCTAATTTTTTCAGATTTAGTTGAGATTGAAATAATTGTTGTTTGTCAGATTGTTGACAAGCCTGTTCCTGTTAGAATATCATCTTTGTTGACTTCTCGGCACCTGTTGCAAAGAAGAACTCGGTTAGCTGCAAGGAAATATAATCCCAAACTCGACAGTCCAAAGGTGAGGATTTAATCCCTCAGAGTAGCTTATTGTTCTGTTAATTTAAGACACTTAAGTAATAGAAATTCTGTAATTTAATTTCTTTTTAAACTTGTACTGCTTTCAGGTTCCATTTTTTAGTGAGGAAGAAACACCCAGTACACCAAAGGCGGATGCTCTCTTCATTCCTAGGGAAAATCCAAGAGCGTTGGTCATCCATCCTACAGACCAGTTACCTTTGAGGGCAAGTGCAGAGAAAATGTCTTTAAGAAAGGATGCATCTTCTCAATTGCTCGAGAACGGTGATTTTTTTTAACTTTTGAAGTTGTAAGCTACTGTTGTTGTCATGCCTGGTTTGTTTCTGCCATGTTTGTGTTTAACTGACCTGGTTTCTGTTATAATGTTGGCCATCTCAATGTGCACAATATGTACTGAGTGATCTGCTCTGTCATTTTATTTCTTTCATAAGTTTTTATGTCATGCAGATTTTATATTTTGAATTTAATACTCTTGTTCATTCAAGAAATCAATTTATAGTTCGTAGTATATTTCTTAATTTGATTTATCTTTGCAGGTAATTCCACAAAACCATTGGGTGGTTCTAGTGCTGGTGGGGAAAAGAGTAAGGACTTTGTTTCCTCAGTTTTCTGTCCTGCAATTAACTTATATTTGTTGCACTCTTTCCATCATCCTTTGCTAAAGCTCCTTTTCCATGCTCTGCTTGTATTACTTGATAATAGTTGTTAAGATTTCCAAATAACCAGGTTTCTGATGGATTTGCCACATTAGATTTTAGGATCTATTTATTGACCATTGAAGTCTTTAACACTTAACTGTCCTGAGTTGTCAGTGCTGGTTTCATACTTATTCAAAGCTTTGATTTACCCACTCTTGGACACTGTACACCCTTGTTCAGTGGTCTTGCTTGTGTGGTAAAAGCTTATGAAGATGGTTCAGTTTTCTGGTTTTGCACTCTTTTCATCATGCTTTGCTAAAGCTCCTTTTTCATGCTCTGCTTGTATTACTTGATAATAGTTGTTAGATTTCCAAATAACCAGGTTTCTGATGGATTTGCCACATTAGATGTTAGCATCTATTTATTGACCATTGAAGTCTTTAAAACTTAACTGTCCTGAGTTGTCAGTGCTGGTTTCATACTTATTCAAAGCTTTGATTTACCCACCTCTTGGACACTGGTACACCCTTGTTCAGTGGTCTTGCTTGTGTGGTAAAAGCTTATGAAGATGGTTACAGTTTTCTGGTTTTTCTACCCAAGGTGAAGAGTTACCTGAGTGTATAAAATACTTTGCATGTTTGTTATGTGATTCCTGCTAGTCTTTGACAAAAACAAGAATTTTATGCTTAGAGCATCTCAGGCCCAAATCTGAATTAAGTGAAGAAAAGGTCCTTGTCTAGTGTTGGTTTCTATTGAAGATGCGGAATTGGGTGCAATTTTTTGCCTGTTTATCCTTGTATCTGTCGTCTTTTGCAGAGAATTTTGTTGAAGATGGTATGGCCAAGGGGCGAGGTCATCATGCCAGACTCAACCAAAAACCTAACGGAGTCCAAGAGGATAATGGTATTCAAAGAGAGGACTCATATGTAGCAATTAGTGGTCTCAGAGCAGGGGAGGCTGCAATAGTGTATGAACATGGAGCTGACATTGAGGCTCTAATGCCAAAGCTCAGGCGGTCAGACTACTACACAGAACCTCGAATCCAGGAACTCGCAGCCAAAGAAAGGGCTGAGCCTGGCTATTGTTGTCATGTCAAGGATTTTGTTGTTGGACGACATGGGTTTGGCCACATTAAGTTTTTGGGTGAGACAGATGTCCGGTGTCTTGATCTTGAATCTCTTGTCCAGTTTAACAATCGGGAAGTGATTGTTTACATGGATGACAGCAAAAAACCACCGGTTGGACAGGGTCTCAATAAGCCTGCTGAGGTTATTCTTCTCAACATCAAGTGTTTTGACAAAAAGACGGGGCGTCAATATATGGAAGGCCCCAAAATTGAGAAATATAAGGAGATGCTCCAGAGGAAGGCTAAGGACCAAGGTGCTGAATTTATATCGTATGATCCTGTGAAAGGAGAGTGGAAGTTTAAGGTTAAGCATTTCAGCAAGTACATGCTGGAGTATAATGAAGAAGCAGAGTGGGAAACAGAGGCTATTGGAGTTTGCTGAAAATGCTACTTGGCGTCAAAGATGTAGTGTGTGCATTAAGGAGGATTTTTCTTTTCTTATAGGGCTCATTAAGCAATGGCATATTTACTTCTAACGGAATCTGGATCACGTGGTTCATGTGAATGCTTAGCTTAACCAAGAGTTCTGGCCCTAAACATATTTGATTGCTGCTTTTGTTTGTTCACTGTTTTTGAGATGTTATTTTCTTTGTTCTTAGAATACTTTGTAATCCCTGCAGTTGTAACATGTAGACATGGGCAGGAAGATACATGAATTTTTTGTTTTTGTTAATTCATTTCTCCTCATTCAGAAAACTTGGCCATGAATGTCTAGTTGAAATATTGTGAGATGTTTTGGTTCTTGCAAGAGTTCTCTCATGTCACCAGAAGTTGTATCATTTCCATTTGTTTGCAAGAGTTGTCCGTTATGAAAATACAAAGAATAGAGGAGAGAGAAGTAGAAAGAAGAATCTAGGAGGAGACAAAGCAGAGAAAAGCACAAGAGAGAGATAATGGCTAATTCATATATTTTTCATATCCTGCCTGAGAAATGGTTATAGAGTTAAAAATGCGTGACAATTCATCCTTATCCGTAAGGTTTAATTGAAAAATTATCAAGGAGGATTGCAGAGTGGATGAAAAGGAAAACATTGACAAAAAAGAATTCAAACACAAGAGAGAGAGACAATAGTTAAAGAATTGGTTGCAGGAGTATTTTATATTACCCACAATTGCATTTACAGCTATATAATTGTTGTATAAAACTATGTAACTTTTCTATCGCCGGCATTCGTTTGTATTTTCATTTGTCTACAAAAAGTTAAGTGATCTCCTTATTTCTATTCTTTTTTTTTATTGTTGCATTTTAGCTTCTCTTGTTTTTGAGATAGTTAATTACGTGACGAATAATTATAAGCTTAAAACTTTTTGGTAAATTTTCAAGATCATTTTTAAAAATAAATAAATAGTTCTATTAAATCTCTATGGCTCTTCTTCAGCTTTTCTCTTTTTTGTTTTCATTATCTTCTCCTTTAAGTTAGTTTTATCTCCATCCTTCTCCTTCCTTTTTATCTTTCTAGTTTTTTTCTAGCTCTCTCTTGTTTTGTTTCTTAGTTTCCTTAGAGTTCCTTATTGCCTCTCCCAGACAGTTTGCCTTTTTATGGTCAGTGAATCCTTTGTTTGGAGGAATTCTTTTAGTCTTTTTTCCTCTTGCCTTTCCTTCTTTTTATTGTTTTTGAAATAGTTTTTAAAAAATCTTTATCTTATCTTTGTCTATCTTTTTTCTTTTTTAAGTATAATGTCACCTAATTTTTCTGAATTTGGTTTGTACTCTCTATCCTCTAGTCCTTTTCTTCCTTTGCCATCTTACCCTTCCTCCTCCCATCCCCTATCATCTCTATTTCTCCTACTGCCCTTCTAAACCTCTCTTCTCAACTCCCTCTAATAGATGTATATTATAGTATGTTTTCAAGCATTTGAGTGTGTTTTTAAATATTTTCTTAGAAGATAATCATGTGTTTAGGACTTAGAATTGTATTTTTGTTATGTGTTTTAATTGTGTGATTTGTTTACGGCAAGAATTTGATTTTAATTTTATGTTTCAAAGGGTGTTTGATGTGTTTTTTAGTGAGTGGAAACAAGAAATTGAAGAAAAGAAGAACAATTTGGAAAAGGGAAGAAGCCACAATTGTGACAGAGAAGATGGACAAGTAGAAGTCACGATTGTGACACTGTGCACAATCTTGACAGACTATTTTTCAACACCCGAAAATTTTGTATTCTTAACGATTTGGGGCTATTTTTAGAACAAAATTAAGTTGGAAAACCCTAAAAGCCTCAAGAAATATTTAAGGAAAAATAAAAACACCAAAAAGGAGGCAACATATTAGATTTAAAGAAGATCAAAGAGGAGACATTAAAAGCAACTCCAGATTTTCTAGATTTCTAGATTAAGATACGACATTGTTTTTCTTTCTTTTCTCTTCATATATTTCATTTTCTTTTATGTTGATTTGGATTATTAGGACGTTGAACATGATTATGGTTCTAAATCCATATTAGGAGTGTTTTTGATCTATTTTGTTAAACCTTATTCTTGTTGAATTTAATAGATATATCAATTCTTTGTGATATTTGTTATGCTTGTGCTTGGTAATAAATTGAGTGTTAAGGTGCACAATGAGAGTTGGTAGCTTAATAAACATGCAAATATTAGATGAATAAACAATTGAAGAGAGATCTTAATTATGAATTAGTTATCTTTAGGATAGCTTCAAATCCAATTAAATAGTTAGGAATAGTTTTGTAAATTAAGAGGTTGCAATTATATTATTATCGATTCAATTAGGATTACTTAATTAGATCTCAAGAGAGAGTAATCAAAACCTTAGGATATTAGGATCAATCATAATTGAATCAACAAGATAAAGGGAAGAAAAAACAAGGACAGAACAATTCTTAAAGTTTCTAGCCTTGATTAGCTTTATTCTTATTGCTAGCTTTATTTATTCAAGTGTTTCATTTGCGTAGTCATTTCAATTTTAGTAAATTTATTTTTAATTCAATCAATCTTTTAGTTCTTTAGACAAAGCGCATTCAAGTTGTTAAGTGTCTAATTAATCATCGTGAAAACGATACCTTTTATACTACGAGTTAAGATCTATATACTTGTAGTATGAAAGCTTTTTTATTTAAAACTTGGCAACCCTCCTTATTTAAAGGTCATCCAAGCTTAACTAAGAATCTCTCTCTTCTTCCTTGCAATCTCTCCCATTCCCTTTAAATGTCCTATTGGCCTTAAAGAGCTTCTAGCTCCTCAGGATTTGTCTTTTCCTCCTCCTTTAACCCTTATCCTCTTTGACTATAAATTGGTTTTGGGATAGCATTCTATGATGTCCCTTCACTACCATTCTCTTACTATCAGATGGTCATTCGATTATCTTCTCTCTACTAGGGATTCTCAAAGTGAGCTCCAAAAGTTTTTTAAAAAACAAAGGCAACCGGCCTATTTACTACTCCACCGTAGGATGAAACTTACTATCACACAACAATAATTCTCCCAACCCCAACGGAGGGTGGAGCAAAACATGAGGGGCATTCCTAAGACAACAAGCATATTTAGTAATAAATTTCATACACCTTTTAGCCTCCCTTGGCACATATTGGATGGTTACACGCTAGTCATGACATATGAGCTCTTTAATAATGTGTATTAGTTGCCCATTACCATGAACATCTATCCCATTAAGTACTTGATTAATGACCAACTCACAATCAGACTCCACTAATACATTTCGTATGCCATGACACCATGCAAACCACAAGCCTTGAAAAATACCTGTAAGCTCGGTTGTGAGGATTGAGCCCCTGCCCATATTCATAGCAAAGCCCCTAAACCATGCACCATTATGGTCTCTCAGCAATCAAACACCCCCCCCACTGTTAATAACTGTAACACCCCACCCTTAGTAGACACGTACCCGACATCTATGGGTGATATCCAAGTCTGTGCCCCGCGAGGGTGGCATGCTAGAGTACTAAATCAATCAAAAATTTGTACAATTTTTTTTGAAACCACAAACGTAATATGTGAAAACCAGTAATCAATTCGGGCCCACTTTATTCGAAAATTTTTTCAATCATAACAATACAATCAAAATAATTTTCAATAGCCATTTAGGCCCTTACACAAATACATAACACTTTAATCGCAATGTCTTTACCTTACAACTGTTGGAGTTATGTAAATATAGTGCCCTGGAAAGCAAGTGTATTTACATGTAACTTTATCTTCTTCAGTTACAGTTT
>JANZLH020000396.1:2496711-2512765 GCA_026770325.2 Erythroxylum fimbriatum
AAGTAATGATTTCTTAAAAGTTTTGAAATCTACTGTTTTTCCAAACAAAGCATGTTTTCTTTTTCCGATCCAACAATAACCTAAATCATATACACATTTTTTCAAAACTTTCGAAATACATAATTTGATACAAAAGTTACGGAATATATAATTTAGTACAAAAAAATAAAGAAATACAATGCAAATGCGAACTGATCCCGATCTCTATCTCTTACTTGTATATTGTAAGGATACTCCTATTTGCCTAACGGGGTATTCTCTGATCTTGAAAAATATTTGCAATTTTTGGGTGAGTTTTGTGAACTCAATGAGTGACCATCATCGATGGCTCACCCAGTCACATAATACATAATTCACATTCACATCATTTCTTATTTCACATTCAATACAATTTAATCATTCATATTATGCATATGCAGTGCACATGAGACCTACTTTCCATTTATTACTTTGTTGTGACCGAATGCCTAAACTGTCCCGCATCCATTGGATACCGGGCTCATTACTAATTGTCCCTTATCTGATGGGGATATAGGACTCATTTTACATAGTGAGCCTTAGGCTCGTAATCACTTTTGAGCTCAAGGCTCTTGTTCACACATTGAGCTTTAAGCTCTGATCGGTGTCTCCTCTGGTCACAACTGTCATTATGTTTCATGCATTCATGAAAAGGAATGCATCAATTACAATTGTATATTCTCATTAACTCACATTCACATATCATCAGACCTTAGTCCGGTATTCAACATTAAAGTTGAGAATCACACTTTCATTCATATGCAAATGCACATTCAAAACACGTTCATTATCGGACCGTGGTTCGACATTTAACAATCATATGATGTACACTTATTTCATCTCATTCACATACAAGTAACACTTCAATATCCAAATCAAACATCACAATTATTGAACCTTCATTGTCCGGAATCAACAATCAAGACACATTCATTTGATCATTCAGTAGTCAATTAATACAAAAATTCAAATAAAACAAACATTGAGATGAGACCAACTAGGTCTACTCACAGTATACTCCAAATTAACATTTACTTCCAAGGTCTGGAAACGTCTGGATGATGGCACTCTATATGTTCCTCTATACCATGCAAAACATACACATATCACAGTTTTGCACAATTGTATAAGTGTTTATTGATTCACACATAAATATATTAAATATGTACAATGCATGTTCAATAACATTCCCGGGTGTATATCCTTAATACAAGTCTCATAACTAATTATCGAGATCTTTAAATCATTCCTTAACACTTAGAACACTCTCCTTACGTTAATAACTCAATCCTTCTTCAATTAGGCTCATTTAATATCACTAACAAGCCTAAACATCTCATTATACAACATTAATAAGTCAATCATTCATAAACAAACATCTCTTGGGAAAAGTGCCATAACTTTTGCTGTAGATCTCGGATTAATGTCATCGTTAGATGGTTTCAAAGAGGACTTCTAGATCTACAACTTTTGTGAAGACTTTGAAATGAGATTTCGTCAAAACCCATGGCTGTGTGAATTCATACGGGTAGCCCGTGTTTCTTTCGAGTTTGGTGGTGTTTTTGCATCAAAAACACACCGTCGTGTCAATTTACACGGCCTGACAGTGTAACCTTCTGGTTTACTCAATTCTCCTTCTCCAAAACCCCTTCAATGGATCCTACACCCATTCTAACATCATTTTTACTCATAATCTTCCCAAATTCACCTTTTCTAATGCAATGTCACTCCATAACCATTCAAACACTAATCAAACTTCATTCACTCTCAATTCTCAACTCTTTTGATTTATCATCTCAAATGGATAACTTCTTCAACTATACCCAATTTCAACTCAACATCATCTATACACATTTCATATTCCCCACTGGATCATAAACACCTAAAGTATAACACACTCAAAACATAACATAACCAAATATTCATCCACAGATTTTGCTGCACCCAGTTCCTAATTTTTGTGTCAAAATTTGAGACTTTTAAGGATATAATTTAAATTCTATGTCCTTATGAAAAATGTAGGCCTATGTCTCTAGTTTAATCCAAATTAAGAATCATCCTATTTGGATAACTAGAGAAAATGTTATAGCTAAAACACAGAAGCATACTCAGAGATTATGTTGCTGTTACGTTTTCCAGCTCAACTACCAATTTTGTTTCCCAATCTTACCCTAACACAACTCATACAAGATCACCCTTTTTTTTCACTCCATCTACTCCTCATTCTCAACTCCTTTTCAACTCATTCATACACTCATCCATTAACACAAACAGGTTATAAACGCATTTTTATACTCATCAACTTCCAATTCTCATTAAATATCCCTTTCACAACCAATTCATCTTTAAAACATGTGTAGCATAGCTCATAGTTTCTTACTCATCATATACAACATCAATCATCCATAAACAACTTCTAACCCATTATGTAGCATTTACATGAAACAAAACATCAATATATATATACAATATATATATATATATATATTCATTCCTTCATCAACATTCTAGCACATACAAAACTTCTTGTCATGATCATTCAACCTCCAAAACATTTCTATAAATCGTTACTCATCAATAAAAGCAAGAAATTCACAAACCCTTCCCCATTCACGACACCCACACACCTAAAACACCATTTCATGATATTAACGTCTAAATATCATCACAAATGCTTCATTTAACCAAAACCCAAGATATTTGACAAGATGCTTACTTGATTTAGCTTCCAATTCTTCAAAATCTTCAAGAAAATAAAAAATTCCTAATTCACCAACAGCCCACGATCATCTTCATTTTGAGCATGAAAGGCTTGGGTTTTTGGTGAGAATGGAAGAGAAAGCAAGATGGAAGAGTAGCATGAAAGATGAGAGGGTTAGGTTTAAGGTGAATGGAGATTTGTAGAGAATCAAAACTCATGAAGAAGAGGAAGAGATGAGAAGCTACGAAAATGGAGAGAACAAAAATAAACTCCAATAGCTCTTTAACAGAGAGCATCGTGAATGACAAAACCAAAGGAAGGGGGGCTTTTAATTAAAAGAGTAGTGGCCTTAAGGCATCGTTTGGCAAGTGATATTTGTTACTTGCCATTTGTCCCATTTCTAAAGCATTTGATTGGTTCTTTCATTTAACTAGTCCCATCAACTTTAATTTCTACTCCAATTATTTCCCAATCTTCAATAGCACTTGTCAATAAATCCTAAGGTCCTTGATCAAAATTTTCATTGCCATTGGACAGTAATTTCTACTAGCACTTAACAATTGTTTTATCACTTGGCAATTTTTCCTAGCTAAAATACCCAACAATTTTAAGGAATTTCTTCAAAATTCCAAAAATTCTAAATCAACAAATACACTCTCCAAATAAAAATTTTCAACATATAAAAACCACATTTCTCAATATACTCACATTTATAAACAATTATACCTGAAAATTGTCAATGAATGCATATACAATTATTTTGATATGTGCAAAAATTCAAATTCATGTGCATATATGCTAACATTATGCATGAGCATGAAATGCATTTCTTAATCTCTCTTTGAGCTCATAGGTACCAAATTTTAGGGTTCTAACCCTTAGTATGGGAACGGGATGTTACAATAACCCAGTAGTTGAGTTAATAACTCCATCCATGTTTAACTTCAACCAACCACGCAAGGGAGGCTGCCACAACCACTCTCTATCGTGCTACACATTAAACAACTGAATGGAGCATTTCGTATAAATGAGATTGATTTCATAAACTCTGTTTGTAAAGTCTTAGACTTGCGTAGATGAGAAGGATTCCTGTTGCTGGAAAAGGTTTAGGTTCCACCAATTCCATATCTGCCAAACTGCAACTCCAAAACATATATACGAATCGTCATTCTCATTAATGCCCCATTTATTACTCAAGTTGTCGTATAGCCAAGCTTGAAGAGGTAAAAAGGAAAATTCAGACCAGAAATCCACCGGAACTAATTGGTTCCACACCAATCTGACCCATCGACAATCTCGTAAAACATGAATTAATGTCTCTGTGCCATCCTCACAATGTTGGCAATACATATCCTAGATCACATGCCTACGAGCTAACTCCCATCTTGTAAGGAGACTACCCTTGGCAGCTAACCAAAGAAATAGTTTGATCCTCTCTAGACCCTTCCACTTCCAAATTCGTGTCCATTCATTATTCCTGGGGGCTTGTCGTCCTCCATTAATACGACATATGCTGACCTAACTAAGAATAGATCATTACCTGAGTATCACTAATAGAACCCACCCTTTCCGTTCCCAACTAGCAAAATCGGACCCGAAGCTATATTCATTAGGATCCCAAGAGGAAGCATGCTTCAAACCAACTCCAATGCCAACTCCCATCTGATTGCACAAAAGCATTCATTGGCTCGATCAAATTACTCTCTGGAATGTCAATAATCACAAAATCCATTAGAGGATGCTTATTGATCCACCATCTATTAGTCTAGAATCGAGCAATGTTGCCATTACCGATCATCCAAGTGAGGCCAGCAGAGAGTTAATCCCATAAAGATCTGGCTGCTTTCTAAAAAGGGAGCCTATCCTCTTTATCAACAATGGCATAGTGTCCTAAATTCCATATTTCGCCCTTAATGCCTTAACCCATATCTTATCGGTGAAATGAATTAATTGCCATCCAGCTTTCATAAGGAACGCTTCATTTATCATTCGAAGCTTCCTGACCCCTAAACCTCCATTTTCTTTACGGCGACACAGATCATCCCATGCGACTAAGCTACGTTTACGATTAGCAGTGCATGAGCCCCAGATAAATTGACGAACATGCTACTCATTCTTATCACAAAGGTAAGAGGGCAATTTAATCATTTGCATGGCAAAATAAGGAAGGTTGTGTAACACTGTCTTGACCAACGTCACACGGCCTGCCAATGAAAGGCTAGAAGCGGTCTAACCTGAAAACCGTTTATGCACTTTCTCCAAAATGCCTACATATGTTCTCCTGGTAATCTGCCCATATAAAATCGGCATGCCCAATTATCTATCTAGATCTTCTATGGGTTGAAAGCCTAGCTGGTGATACAGTGTGACTTTTGCCTGCTTCGACACATTTTGTGAAAATACACTACAGTTTTAGCATCGTTAATTCTCAGCCCTGATTGAATATAGAAATCCTCCACCAACTTCTAGACGATCCAAACTTGTGCCTTGGAAGCTTCAGCAAAAAGTAACAAATCATCAGCAAAAAACATATAAGAAATAGGAGGGCTTTTACTGTTAAATCGAAAAAGAGTCCACTATCCATACACCACCAGAACTATATCTTGCGCAAGTCTCTTAATACACAAGACAAAGAGATACGACGATATAGCATCACCTTGTTGAATACCTTTGACCAGGACAAAAGAATCTGAGGCTTCACCGTTAATTAAAAGGCGCATACTGGATGATGTCACACTCCATGGTCAGATTTATCAAACCCGTTAGAAGTCTCACTTGTAGTAAGGTGTCATGTATAAAATCCCATGAAAGCATGTCATACGCTTTCTCCAAGTCCACCTTGATCGCCATAAATCCCTTGCGCCTAGTTCATCACTGCAGAGAATGAATAACTTCTTGGGTAAGGATAATATTGTTCGTAATGTGTCGCCCAGGTACAAAACTTGTTTGTGTTGGGCCAATAATCGAGGGAAGGACTCCTTTTAAGCGGTTGACTATCACCTTAGAAATTTTCTTGTAAATAACATTACATAGATTGATAAGACGAAACATCTTGATAGTGGTTGCATTCTCCATCTTCGAGATAAATACTATGAAAGTTTCAATCAATTCTTTCGGAATAGTTTGAGATCTAAATGTGTCCCGCACCAAGTTGCAAACAAATGTGCCAATTACACTCCAACATTTTTGGAAAAAGATAGGAGAAATTCCATCAGGACCTGGAGCCTTCATCGGCTTCATATTGAAAACGACCAAACCTGCCGTCTCCTGATCATCAATATGAGGAAAAACGCTGACCCTGTTCTCGAAAATGGAGACATTATTCAAGCGAGTATATAGATTGGTAAAATATTCTCCCACTCTAGTTGGTTTCTTTTTGGGGAAACGTCCACGTTTTCCTGTTTTCAATATTTAGGTAACTAAACACTACAAGGGCAAACGAGTTGATAAAGTGCTCCAAACTAAAGACAACCTATTTTTCTTTAGATTATTATCTAGTATAAGTGCTTAGGATGTCCTTAAAGCTAGCCCCTAGCATTTCAACAACGTGCCTCGCTTTTTACAATTGTGGAAACCAATAATCGATTTGAATAAATTTATGCAAGAACAAGTCCTCATTTGGATTAGTATCCATAATATACCCCTTGAATGTTAGTTCACAAACGATTTAAGCCTCTTTGCAAGCTATATTAGCAAACCTAATGAATTTTTTGAGCTAATGATTTTAGACAATCAAATGTTGCAAGAATCAGCTCTAGCATCCTAAGTTGGTGTAGAGAATACCTCTAATGAGTTTAGTGTCCTATAGCTCAATAAAGAGGTTTTGAAGAACACTGAAGCAACTTAAGATATGTTAGTTAACCCTGATCTCAAAAAATAAATTCTTCAAACAATCTGTCCTTTAAATTATTCTCATTTTGGGTCATCTACCTTGATGTTATTCTTCTCATCACACCATAAGTGCATCCTACTAAATTATTGGGTCAAGAGAGAAAGGGGACTTCACTTAAGGAATTCAAGACTAGTAGCAGAAGGAAATATGGAAGAAATTATAGATCCAAGGGATTTAAAAACTAGATTATTACTTAAGGTTCATTATATAATGGAATATTTATTAGGGGGTTAATTCCCGTAAAAAACAACATATCCTTAAGGATTTCACTTATGAAATAAAAACCTAGCCTAATTGGTGGTTTGGAGAGAAAGCTTAGCCTTTGTTTGGATCCTTACTTGAACAAGAGAAAGGAAAGGAAATATTGAGGGGAAAAGAAGAGAAAAGAATGGAAGAGAAATGAGATTTTCTTTCCCTTGTTTGTTTTCTTAATTTATGAAGGGAGGAAATTGAAACTTATAGACCTTTATACCCTTAATTATAAAACTTGTTTATCTTTTGTTAAATAAGGATACAATGGTAATTTACTTATTTTGTCTTGAATTTTTCCTCCTTTCCTACTAATTTGGTGGGAAATACATTTGGTCCAAATTTCTCTCCTATTATTCTCCATTCTCTCACTTTTTTTTTGTTTAATTTTGTTCAAACGATAAAAACTAAGAAAAATATAATTCTTTTTTTTTTTTTTTTTTCTGTTGCTTTCCTTCCGTCCAAACATGAGGCTAACTAAGGAAAAATATTGTGTCAAGAAACCGGTAAAAGGGGTAACAAGTCTGGTATCAAAGTATCGTACAATCTCAATTTCATGGTTTTTGCAACTAAGTAGCAAAATGCTATGTGTCCATTTATAAACAACAAACCCCATATGTCTATATTTGTAAGGCTTCCGGTATACTATGCATAATTTGACAAAGGTGTTCATCGAAGAGGGAACTCATGCTTCTGGTACGCTACAGTCGGGTTTGAGAACATGCACATGCTATGAGAGAACCAGGTAACATCTACGCAGGGTAGTGGTGGCCGACGACTACGGTGCTGTTTGGGTGAGGGAGATTGGAGACGATGCTGGGGCTGGGTTGGGACGCTAGGTAAAGAGGAGAGAGTAAAATGAGAAAGAGATCACACAAGAGGATGGAGGTAATTTTGTTAGTTTTAAATTGTTTTTTTATAAATAAATTTTGTATTTAAACTCACTTCTTTGGTCAGGCTACAAAACTGTGAATGAAATTTGAGATGGAGTGGAAAGACTTGGTTGATAGACTGTACAGTTGAGACAGATTGAAGACGAAGAAGAAGAGGGTGTAATTAGCTTATAACAGCGAGATTTTTAAATAACTTAGAAATATAAATGTAATAAATAAAAAAGCCACATCAAAAACTCCGAGGCTGCCTGATGTTGGGTAGTACTAGTGACAAGTGACAACAGGTGAACATGTGAAAGCGCTTTAACTAGTCGGAGGAGGCATTTCGGTTCAATATGGCGTCCACGTCCGCAATCCGGACATGGAGGACTGCGTTTCTTACACTAAGAGATGAGACATTAACGAGCAGTCCAAAATCAGAATCCAAAACACTATCACATCTTCTCCACAATCTCATCTTCTCTCATTCCGACACCCTCATCTCCGCGGCGCCCGACCTTCCTCCTCACGAAGTAAGGACACTACTACTTCTTTTTATCTCCCTTTCCCTTTCCCTTTTTTTTGTTGTCACCTAAGCTTCAATCTTCGCAAATTTTATACTTTTTAGGTTACTTCCGATTTGTTATTCCTCCTGGAGTTGACAGCAAATTGTCGTCAACGATATGACCCAGTTCCGTTATTATCTGATTATGTCCACATTTCGCGACTGGTACTTAACTTCCTTCTTGTGCCTTTATTATGTGATTATGTTCTTTGTGTTTCCTGAAAAATTCCATTATTTGGTATTTGTTTCAGATGCACGATGTATGTCGTCGTCGGCGTGCTTCTCTTCATTTAAATTCATCTTCTTGGAGTCTGATCCTCCACTCTTTCCGAAACATATTGCAAATATTGGTAGCCAATGCTGGCCGTGACGCTTCTACAACTAGACCCGCTGTCCAGTGCATTAACACTATCAGGTTCATATTTGTGTGAAATGAATGCAGTTAGATTGACCCATTAGCGATAAATTGGGTTTCGTTCTCTTCTAAATGACATCGGCGTGTTTGAATCACAATTAGATAAAAAGTTTGCTTTTCCTCCATTTCCGCCTTTTTTTCAGGCATCTTGTTGGTGTTTATCAACAATCAGGTTCGGCTGCAGATAATACTGAGCTTGTGAACTTCCTTATCCAAATTGTAAAATGCTCTCATTCACAGTTGATTGGCACGTCTTGTTCCAGTACCAGCCTAGGCTCTGGCTACAGTAATTTATGGGAAGTTTTGAATGTCACATTTACTATGCTTGGTGATGCCTTCACTAGAGATGGATCCTTGTTTCCTTCAGACACATGGCAGTCCACAATCGGGGTAGGCTTGCTCATTTGCTCTTGTGATGATTCACGCTTATAAAACCAGTGCTCTTAGCCTTAACAATTGTCAATTAGGTGCTTAGGAAAGTGATGGATGTCGTGGGATCTAATAACTGCCTTGTTGAAGACGTGATTATGTCGAGGTATGTCTTGATGCTGTTTAACATGTGTACGCTTATAGTTACCAACCTTGGATTCTTTGGATGTTAAAATGTTTTGGGATTTGATCCTGTTTGTGTTGCTTTTCAGGTTTTATTTTTCTCTTCTTAATTGTCTGCATGTGGTTCTTGCAGTTCGTAAAGTTCCAGTTTCTGAACATGTACGTTTGTCTGTCTCTGTTTTAAGTTGCAAGTCAAGTTGACAAAAACTCTGTTAATATATGTCCCTTCTTTTTACTTACAGAAATTTTCACTGTTATAGGTGTCTGGTTTTGTCGCAGTTTTGAAAATGTTCTTCAGGTATGGGCTTACAAGTAGAATGCAACATGCATGTTCTGGTCACAAAGACAAGCAAATTCCGGGAATGAGTCCTAAGTTAACTTCAGAAGAGCCTATCATGAAAGATCATGCTCCATATAGACCTCCACATCTGCGCAAAAAGGACAGCTTAGTTATGAAACAATCTACATCTCAGAATTCTAATTGTTGCTCAGACCATGAAAGCTCTGTTTCCGAATTTATGTCATCTGACTCAGAGTACAGTGACAGTGATGGATCAGTTAGAGATCATGATAGCTTGAAAAGCTCTAATGTTAGAGTTGTTGCCATTGTTTGCATACAGGTTTGTATTTCCAGTTATTTTTTATTATGGAAAGGATAGTTGCTATTTCTTTTTCTTCTGGGAATGGTCTTCGTGGTAATAGTTTTCTTTCAATTAAGCATTCTGTCACATGCGACTACTTGTTAATGGAATGCCTTCTAATGTGCATATGCTGGGCAAAATTTCATTTTTGTTCGATTGTTGCCTCTCATAATGTTGCCTAAGTTTACTGGATTTTCCTTTCTGGTTTATATCACAAAAATTGTTGCTTCTCATAATGTTGCCCAAGTTTACTGGATTTTCCTTTCTGGTTTATCACATAATTTTGAATCAACAAATTCTATGATAAATCCTTGCGATGACTAGCTGTTTATGCACTTTTCATATTAAGATTAATCAACTTTGTCATTTTTTGCATAAGGATCTTTGCCAAGCTGACCCCAAATCATTTACTAGCCTGTGGACAATGATTTTGCCAGTCAATGATGTATTACAACTAAGGTGGAAGCTTTTTCTCTAACTCTCTAAAAAGCATTTTGCTTGCCTGGACTATATTCAATCTTTTCCAATTTCTGGATTTTTTTAATCCTTTAATTCATCTTCTCTCTGTTGGTTGTTTGCAGGACCTTTGATGCAACTTTGATGACATGCTTGTTGTTTGATCCTAGCTTGAAGGTACTTGATTTTGTGCTAGTTTCGCAAGATTGCACTGTACTACAGTCTAATATTACCCTTTTTGGGGTAGGATATAAGAGACAGAAGTCTTAGGAAAAGTTAAGGGAGGGTCTTTATTCTGCTTGGTTTCAGTGAAGAAAAGGTATACGGCCTCGATTCCTCTTGGCCCACTAGATGATATAGGAAAATGAAGGAAGGAACGTTTGGTCGTTGCTTCAGTTCACTTACATGTGGACCTTTGTTGTTTCTAAATGCTGACCACAGCAGTGCCAACAAAAAGTAAACACTAAAGTTACAACTATGAAGCTGATTTTCACTTCCTAACTTCTTAAGAATTTTTTTAAAATTAATTCTTTCTTCATTTAGATAGCAAAGGTTTAAATGGGCCAAAAGTTTTGTTCCTTTCTAAATTCCTGTTCTTTCGTCCACTCTAGGCATTTTTCTGGTGTTTGAAAATCTTTCAACTAAAAAAATGCTTACTTATTGCTATTTTATAAGTTATCCTATTTATAGTGTAGCTTACTTTGCTGCTTTGGTGCCTAGGCAAGGATCACGTCTGCATCAACGCTTGCAGTTATGCTTAATGGGCCTTCATCTGTATTTTTGCAAGTAGCGGAGTACAGGGAATCTACAAAATTGGGATCTTATGTATCACTTTCAAGCTCCCTTGGACAGATACTGGTCCAACTTCATACTGGTACCAAAAAGGAACCTGTTATTCTAGGATAATTGTTTTACTATAAATTATCCCTTATGATTTTAACTTTCAGGAGCTTCATTTAGTGGTTATATAAACTGTCACAGTGTTATTACACATGTAGGTATTCTGCATCTAATCCAGCATGAGACGCACAGTAGATTGGTGACATCCTTGTTCAAGATTCTCACACTTTTGATATCTTCTACACCGTATGAATCTTGCTTCTTATAGTTCTCTTGTGTTTGTTCTTTTAGACATTTTAGTATGATCCATCATTTCCCTGAACTTATGATTTGTGTTGTATTTGATGGATCTTTGTTACCCCCAAGTCCTCTTATTGCTGGATGATTGAGAACCTGCGGTCTCAATTTATAAACTATTATTTATTTGTTAATTTATATTTTAATTATTAAAATCAATTTTGTTAGAAAATTACCTGCAAGTGTGGCAATCTTACATTCAGAAGCTCGTTTCTATGTTTTCTTTTTATGTTATACTGCAGTGTTCAATGATGTGGGAAAGAAAGAGATTGGTCAAAGGGTTGCTAAGTATTTGTTGAAAGGGGAGAAGTTTTTGGATATGTTACAATGATTTTGTGGTTATTCATACTGGCCTGAATCATAGTTCCTGGGTTAAAAATATTTAAATGTTGACTAGAAATAGTCTGACTAATGCTGTTGAGTTTTCACCTAATGCTCCTCTGTGCAACCAGACACCTATTATAGTTGCTGTGTTTCCAACTCTTGGTCAATCTTTGTATTGATTCCTTTATCATATAAACTTTACTTAATTTGAATATGTTAGGATGATCTTATTATTATTTTTATTATGCTCACATTAGGATATTGTTTTCCTTCTCTCCTTTCATCGTTTATCTATGTACAAATAAATATTTTTTATCTATTTTCCTGGCAATCATTCAACAGATATCCACGAATGCCTGGAGATTTATTGCCAACAGTTGTTAAATCCCTAGTATCAAGGACAGAACTTCACTCTTTACTTAAAAGTGATCAAACTGGTTTCCTGGTTAGTTTTACTTGTACATGATACATGGACATAAATCTTTCTTTTTCTCCCTCTCACGCCTGCTAGCAGATGGAGGTTGGAGGCTGGCGAGCTAGTTTGTGGCTGGATAGACATGTCATGTTAACACTGACATGGCTTCACTTTCTTTGTGTAGGTGTCTACTTTGAATTGCTTGACGGCAGCTCTATCTACATCACCTCCTATGCCACAAATCAAAGATATGCTCCAAGAAGAAACCTCAACAGGTTAAATTTAAGAGTGGTTTGATTTCATTTCTATTTTTCTATTTTGGTTTTTGATTTTCATTTCTTTTTCTTTCAAACAAAAGTAAAAAACTTGTTTAGTTATTAACACTAATGAACTTATATTTTGATTACTGATAATAATTAAATATTACATAAAATTAATTTTATAGCTTAATTAAATAATTTTATTTAAATTTTTATATAATATTTATTTGATTTTTTTAAATAAATGAGTAAATAATTAAATTTTATTTATAAACTAATATTTATTTGTTAATTTATATTTTAATTATTAAAATCAACTACGTTAGAAAATTATGTATTTTAAGAAATTTAAAATTTAAAAATAATTTATTAAACAATATCAAATTTAAAAATATGCATTATTTCAAAATAAAATTCTAAAATTTTAATTAATTATACAAATAAAATGAAATAAATAATTATATTATATTAGTCATAATTATTTTTAGTAATTAATATTAAATAATTAAATAATAAATATTTAGCTCATAATAAATAAGATTACAAAAATATATAAATAGGAAATAAAAATACTTTTACAGTTTTATAAAATTTAAAAATTAGAAGAAAATAAAAAATAAAAACGTATTTTTAATTAAATTTTAAAAAATTGAAATCAAAAATCAAAAACAAAAATAGAAAGAAACACGCCTTTTTGGGTTAACTCGTTGGATATAATAGCAGTCCACAACTTAATTAGTCTCGAGGATTTGTCTAACTTACTTAAACTGAGACCTACAGGTTTTGAGACAAAACTGGTGCTGTTTCCGAGGTTTCAAAAAACCTGTGGGTTAAGCATACGAAAGGCGGTGGAGAGCAAAACCATGGTCCGTTTCCTGTCAAAACCACAAAACATCACGTCTGTTTCCACTGTAACTAAAACCAGTTGCTAAGCGGTCTCAATGTACCATATCTTTCTTCTTTGTTTAAATGGCACAACTCCGCAGCCAATTTCATCCTCTCAAAACCACCCATGTTTCTCCTCTATATCCATCTTTTTACATCCCAAGTCTGAAAAAGTTCTAAAGGTTTTATCTTTTTGCTTCTCTCTTTTCTGGGTATTGCTGTCGGTGCTACGTTTCAATATCAACCTCTGTTGCTTTGTCACAATTTGCTGAAATTCTGTACAACTATTGGGTAAGCTTTTTCCACACATCTACTGCCACCCAACTTTGCTTATTCTGTTTCACTCTTTTTTGATATGTCATTGGGAGTTGTTGGCTGCAAGAACTGGAATCCAAAACATAGTGTAATCCCTAATTACATTGTTTCCTAGGTATTAGGTGAAGAGTAAAGGTTAGTGTAAGCAGTCGCTAAAGTTTGATGGAGCGTAATGGTTTGCCTGGTGGGATGTTTTCAGGAGTAGGATCAAGTATGTTAGGACTAGAAGTGGCAGTACCGCATCAACAACAACAAAACCCTCAGAATCCTCAAAACCAACAGAACCCTCATCCTTTGCCCCATCCCCAAATGGTGGCCTATTCTCACCATGAATCTGATCTTCATCCTCAACAATCTGCAAAACATGGTTTCTCATATGCCTCCGCAAAACCCAGACAGCAATCATCATTGAGTGATGAAGATGAGCCTGGATTCACTGGAGATGATAGCACTAGTGATGGCAAAAGGAAAATATCTCCTTGGCAAAGAATGAAGTGGACAGATAGCATGGTTAGGCTTCTTATAATGGCAGTCTATTACATTGGTGATGAGGTGGGATCTGAAGCGATTGACCCTACTGGCAAGAAAAAGGCAGGAGGGTTGTCACAGAAGAAAGGGAAATGGAAATCAGTTTCAAGGGCAATGATGGAGAAGGGGTTCTTTGTTTCCCCACAGCAATGTGAGGACAAATTCAATGACTTGAACAAGAGGTATAAGAGGGTTAACGATATCCTTGGGAAAGGAACTGCTTGCAGAGTTGTGGAGAATCAAAACTTGCTTGATACAATGGATTTGTCACCAAAAAGGAAGGATGAAGTTAAGAAATTGCTTAATTCCAAGCACTTGTTTTTCAGAGAAATGTGTGCTTATCACAATAGTTGTGGTCATAGCACAACTGGCGTTGCTTCTGGTACCAATCACTCACCAGAGGTAGCTACAGCCCAGTCTCACGCTCAGCCCCCACAAGTAACACTCCAACAACAGCAGCACCAGCAGCAGCAACAACAGCAAAGGTGCTCTCATTCATCCGAAAATGCCCACATTATGACGAATTCCAGGGCTGAAATGGAAGCAAGAAGAGTACGTGATGAAGATGATGAAGAGGATGTAGATAACAGTGACCAGGATGATGATGTATCGGACGATGATGAGGATGGGTACGAGGCGAGAGAAGGAAGGGGGCAAAATAGGCATGTAAGCGATGGTGAAGATGATCATGATGAGAAGTCCTCGCATAAAAGGCCAAGAAAGGAAGCCTTATTATCATCATCTTTGATGCAGCGGCTTAATGGAGAATTGACGACTGTGATCCAAGATGGGGCAAAAAGTTTATGTGAGAAGAAGCAGTACATGAAGCTGAGGCTGTTGCAATTGGAAGAGCAGCAAGTGAGCTGTCAGTACCAAGCAATTGAGCTGGAAAAGCAAAGAGTGAAGTGGGTGAAATTTAGCAGCAAGAAGGAGAGGGAAATGGAGAGAGCAAAGTTGGAGAACGAGAGAAGTCGGCTTGAGAATGATAAAATGGTGCTTTGCATACGCCAGAAGGAGCTGGAGTTGCTTCATCATCATAGTCATCAACAACAAATGTCTTCAAACAAAAGGAGCGATCCATCTTCTATCACTGGATGAAATGGATTGTATTTCTTTTTGGTTCCATTGAATTTTGTTCTACTAGTAATGGACATGCACATATCCTTAACTGCACTTATTACTTCATACCTTCATAACTGTGTATGTATTGGTTAATTGGAAATCCTTCAAGAACTGCTTGATAAATTCATTAATAATAGGATCCCTTGATCTACCAATTACTTAAGTGCCTCTTCTAAGGACTGCTCCAAGGCTTCAAAAGTCTCAAGACACTCCATATTCATACGCTCCCTGTTTCCCTTATGAAAGGCCAACAGAACATTCCTTAAGCATTAAAACAGAACATAAAAGAACGAATAATAAAGCATCTTAACCAATGTTTTAAAAATAAGACATGTGGTTAGAATCGAAAAAGTAACTGATTCAAAGGTTAATGGTTCAATCAGAATTTAACCGTGATTGAATTGGTGACTAATAAATATATAAATTTTTATTTTATATAATATATATAAGATAATTTTTAAACATATTATTTAATTATTTATCTAATTGTAAATTTAGCTTAAACCTTCAAACTTCAAACTTTAAAATATACAAGGTTTTTTTTAAGTTCACCAACGCAGCACAAAATAAGATAACAAAACTCAGGGGGCGGTTGGTTTGTATGGGAGAATGTTAATAGGAATGAGAATGATGAATATAGTGAGGAATGAGAATGGATATTATCATTATAATTATGATGGTTGGTTAAGAGGAAGGAATGATTACCA
>JANZLH020000396.1:2544417-2557440 GCA_026770325.2 Erythroxylum fimbriatum
AATAGTTATAAAAGTTGAAATAAATAAAATAACTAATTAAAAAACTTTGGAAAAAAGGGGGGAAGGACAGATAAGATGAAGGGAGGGAAATTTCAAAATTTTTTGAAAATTTTGAAATATTTTTTTTAAATTTTCAATATCGGCCGGTATTTGGATTTTGAATATTTTTGCCCTTTAGGTTCATATTTTTCCTTATTTAACTATTTCAATTTTTATTCGGTTTGTAGGGATATAATTGGAAAAAAAGTCAAAATTAAGTTATATTCCATAAAACACTGTTGCATACCAAACACAATAATAAGAATCCACCCAACTTTCCTATTAGAATTCTTATAAGTATCCAAACATATGAATATCTTTACTTTCCATAGATTTATTTTCCGAAGAATCATATTCCAAATTCTCTTTACTTTCTCGTCAACCAAACAGATCCTTAGTGTAAGTTTTCCAAATTCCGTTAGCTATCCTACCTAACATCCAGTCTTGGATTGATGGACCTAAGGTTCATTGATCATTTCCTCACTTGGAGTAATTGATAAAGTGAAGAGAGGCTCATTTAATGGAAACCTGAAAGATGTATAGTGAAAAAGTTTTGGCTAAATAAAATTCCTAATAGTTTTGTTACCTTTAGTAACCTTTTATTCTCATATCATTCACCTATTTTGCTTGAATTGTATTTATTGAAAATAAAAACATAAGCTCCATTCAGGTTTTATAATTCAATGCTCCAACATCTTGAATTTGGGAATGTCGGTGCTAATGGGTTGAGGACGGGTTGTAGGGATATATATGCCTATAGATGCACTCAAAAACTAAAAGCAATCAAAGTAAGTTGTGTAATGTTGACAAAGGATGTTATTCATCCAATAAAACATGAAAAGCGAAGAGCATTTGATCAGCTGAACCTTACATAAGAAGCCCTGGCTAGATGTCATGGGGATCCGCATCTCAAACATATCAAATTGGCTGGAATGAGGAAATATTTTGAAGCTCTGGAGATTTATAACTGATAAATAATAGAAAAGGCCATAATTAGATGGATACACGAAAGGGAGGTAGGAGGAATAGAAATAAGATCCTATCTCTAGGAGACTTGAGGGCTAATCTAGTTAATAAACAACATGAGCTTAAGGACTTAGCTAATGAGCATTTCAAAAACATTTTGGTGAGAAATGTTAAAATTTCTAAACTTCCTAAAGACCTACTGAATGAGCTCAAAGCTTCTTTAGCTCACCATTAATTATCCCTACTAATTATGAATGTATTTGTAGAAGAGATTAGATTAGTTCTATTCCATTCCAACCTGACAAAGCTTTAAGACCATATGGATGCAATGCAAGATTCTTCCAAGCTACTTGGGAGTAGAGTGGTGAATTAGTTATTGAAATAATAAAGGAAATTTTTTTAGAAATGGCAAGATATTACTATAATTAACAAGACATACATTTTTCTTATTCCTAAGACGCCTTATCCCTATACAATTAATGAATACAAACCAGTAACTAGCTACAATATGATTTATAAGGTAATTTCTAAAATTCTAGAAAACAAGTTGGCATAAGCGTAGGGGAAAATGCTATCTTGGCATAGGAACTCTTTCAAGGGATACAACTCCATTAATCTTAATAGTTATGTATGGAAAATTGATTTTACTAATGCATTTGATTATGTGAATTCATAATTTTTGTTGTGCACACTATATGCTATTAGATATTCTAGTAGATTCATTTAGTGGATTCAAGCTTGCATCATCTCGATTTCCTATTCATTTATTGTGAATAATGAGCCTAAAAATCTATTTAAAACTGCTCAAGGTTTGAGATAAGGGGATCGTTTATCCTTTTATCTCTTTGCAATTGCAGTGGAAGTGTTGGACATGATCACCTTAATAAAGATTTCCAATAGTCCTGATTTCAAATTCCATCATAGGTGTGGTAAGCTGGGAATATCACCACTCTCTTTTTCTGATGATCTTATGATGTTTTATGGTGCAAATTTGAATTCCATTAATATTATATTGAGTTCATTGGATATTTACAAAGCTGTAAATTTGCACTTTAATCTAACGAAAAGCTCTATATTTGTGTCTACTAGCCTAGCTCGATGCAGGAGATTGATAACATTGTTATAGGGTTTGGAATTAAAGCAACTTCCTTTCTAATACCGAGGAATCCCCATTTCCACCAGAAGACTTAGTGAATCTAATTGTACTCAACCATTAAACTCAATGGAGGGAAGAATAAACTCCTGGCATAATAGGTTTTTATCCAATGGGGGAAGATTCCAATTAGCTATATCTATTCTCAAGTATCCCTATATTAACTAGTGCTCCCATATTGCATCACAAAGGAATTTTATGAAGGGTGTTGATAGGGCAATCATAGATCATATTTGGGGAAAAATTAGAAGCATCGCCAAAGTTCCAAGTTTGAAGTGGAGCATACTATGTGTTCCTAAGCAATATGGTGGACTTAGTGTAGTCTCAACATATAAAATGTCCAAAGTTTTAATGGATAAAAGATTATGGAGAATTTGTGTGAAAAAGGAAAGCTTGTAGATAAGGTGGATCCATTCCTCCCATTTAAGGAATGAAAGCATTTGGACAGTGAAGAGTAAGCAAACACTCTCCTACACCTTTTAGCAAATATTGAAAATCAGGATATTTATGTAGCTATAAGGTAAGCATAAAATTAGGAATGGAGAGTCAATTGACTTCTAGTTTGATAACTAACACATGCTCGGTTCATTGTACCAACTTAGAGAATTTTCATGCTTAAGATTTATAGTTTCCACAAAT
This sequence comes from Erythroxylum fimbriatum, assembly GCA_026770325.2. Classification (NCBI taxonomy): domain Eukaryota; kingdom Viridiplantae; phylum Streptophyta; class Magnoliopsida; order Malpighiales; family Erythroxylaceae; genus Erythroxylum; species Erythroxylum fimbriatum. The sequence goes on from JANZLH020000396.1 coordinate 2,547,215, forward strand.
GCAATAGTTTCATATGTGATTAGGAATGGCAGACGGGACTAGCCTTTACACTCATCTAGGGAATTTTAGAACATAATTCAACATAGGCTAGGTTATGCTCCTAATCTCTCTTCCCTTTTTTATATACAATGGATGTAGACCAAAAAGAGGACCTTGACTACAACCTCATGTAGGAAAATTCTATTGAGAATACTAAATAGAAGCTTTTGGTGCAAGCTGGTATATGACTCTAATATTGCACCTTCACATTCTTTCATTCTATGGTTAGCCATCTCTCAAAGATTCAAAACTAAAGACAGACTGAAGTTCCATATTAACGATCTTAACTAAGTTTTGTATAATGTAGAGCAAGAATCAAGGTTTTATTCTTCACTTGTGCATTTTCCTAGATTCTTAGAAAACATCTACTAGCAATCCTTGGAATGAAATGGATAAGTTGAGGCTAGAGGGATAAACTAACATGGGTAAAAAGAGCACACTTTAAGAGTAAAGGTGGAAAGAAGCCTTTTAGGTTAGCATTTGGTATGATCACTTACCACATTTTGAAAGAAAGAAATAGTGTAATTCTTAAAAGTAGTGTAGCAGATGTTGAATCAAGTCAAAGTAGACTCATGCTAAGGCTAAGGCTAAGGCTAAGGCTAGTAGCTTTAGCAAGGAATCTTATCACTGAAATTTGTGGGATTCCACTCTAGACTTTCCTTGTAGCTTAATCTTCTATAGTTCAATGTAGAGGTGTTTTTGATTATAATGCTACTAGTTAAATTGCTCTTTTGCACTTGTTTGTATAAAACTCATCATTTAGTTATAAATTGATTTTTAACTTCCAAAAAGCACATAACTAAAAATCTAATATAACATAATAATTAAACTAATTATTAAGTTTAAATAATTTTAATTTTTTTCTAAAGTTATATGGTCCTACTATGCCACATGACATACATGTCATCATTGACGTTGCACTTAATTCCATCAAAATTTTACCCACTTAGGGTATATTTTGAACATTTTGAAAACATTAGGGTTAAAATTGAACACTTTTCAACATTAGGGTTCAAATTATATTTATATAAAAATGTTAGTGCTTAAGTTGCACATTTAGCCTAAGAATGAACTTTTATATTTAGATTATTAAGCATATGCTAATATTTAAGGTTAAGTAATATTATGAAGTGTCAATAGCATTGTGGTATTTTAGGGATGAATATTCTTGCGGTTAAAACCTAAGCTCAATATCCAACTAACATTGATTAGTGTAAGTGGTATCTAATTATAATGAGATTATATCTAATAAAATCAATAAAGTTTACAGAAATATACATTTGTTTCACTTTTCAGTTTCTACATCATCTCAAGCACCAATTTTGTGTAATTGAGTATAAGAGCTTATGCTTTGAGTTCAGTTAAAATCAAGTGGTGTGTCATTGGTGGTGATAACTAAAAGACTTCAAAACTTGGTTTCCTTGAACACTTATTGATTCGTGTCGTAATTGATAATTCTTCTACATTTTTGTTTTGGTTTTGCAAAGTAAAATGAATTAATGGAAATTCTGAAATAGGAGTACTAGAGGAATAATAAAGCAAACCTTAACACTTAAATACTAAGCTATAGAAAATTCTAGGGGAAGAACAACAAAACTAATACCAAACTTGAGAAAAAGAGCCAAAATTTTCTCCCCGATTTATCTAAATATGACTTAAACCAAAAAAAAAGGTGCAAAAGCTTTTACAAAAAGTTACAAGGCATATATAAAATAAAAAAAATTCAGCTTATAGCCAAGCCTTCATTAGATTTTTTATTTTTTTGGAAAATGAAAGAATTGTATTAATTAAGCTTTTTGATTAAAATTTAAAAGGGAATAGTATATAATGGTGATGCCCTTTGACGTGAAAGCAACAAACTAACTAAATAAGTTGGCTATATTAGTTCATGTCAGATACAAGAATAGGAAAATCATAATTGTAATCTACATCCCAGTTAGCCAAGCCTTCACTAACTTTGGTAACCACAATTTTTACAACAATGATTTCTTTGATCAATCTAACAATCATTTGAAAGAATTCAAAATTTTCCAATTGATAATTCTTGAAGATTTTTAGGTTTTTCATTTAAAATATTTTTAAAATTGAATTAAATTTGTGAAATAACCTAAAAAAGAAATGCAAGGTGTCAGAAAAGAATAATAAACAAATAAAAAAAAATATAGTGAACACTTTGAACAATGTAAAAGAGCTAGATAGTTCTATAAGGAAGATAATTAATACAACCAAGATCCTGTAATTAAATTCAAATTCTAGATTGAGAAAACTAGCTTGATCTCACTAGACACTATCTAGATCTATATCTGCAGAAAATCAAGAGTTCAAATTAGCAGGAGTTAGTATCTTTATCGAAGTTACTCTGATTGAGAACTTTAAGGGATAAGGAGTCTAGTGTATATAGAAAATTGTTAGTTGATTCTATTTCATGACTAAGATTTAAGGATAACATATAGAAGAGGCTATGAGTTTATCTGTGATGTTTCTAGTCCTTGGTTATCTTCATTAGGTAGGTTCCATGTAGTATTCATGCCAATAGTATCCCTTTTAGGAACCTTGTTAGCTATCATTACTTCTCAGATCCAATTCAAGGTTTTATTAATGAATGTTAAACTATTTTGGGATTTCTTTTACAAAAATTTGAATTTTCTCTATTTACATAAAGTATATATGCCACAATTGAGAATTATCGTAAATATATGTGCATCACATTTGGTCTGGCTCTTATGGTTTCTAGCACTTTCAATTATTCTTGTCATTAATAATTAAGTAAAAGGCATTGCACATGGCTTAGATATGAAGTTAAAATGTATATAAGAATTGACAATCAATCAAAAGATGATTGATTGACTCTAAAGTTGGATTAAAAAGCTATTAGCCTAAATTTGAAATCCTGTTGATCCTATCCTTTGTCTTTAGCCTCATTTTGACAACTAACCATAAGATGAAGGAGGTTTTAGGTAGATTATATTTACACAAAACTAGTTCATTCTAGTTAGCTTTTTTCATTTTTTTTATAATATCTAAACAATATTTATTTATAAAGAGTTTTTTATTGATTCCTTAGTTAAATTATAGATATAAAGGAGTTAGGCTTCATGTTATCGTTGGAAAGATTAACAATAATTAAAGAGAAACCTCTTATGTTACATTTATATTCAACTCCTAAAATGATCTCTTTTACTTTGAAGTTATTTAGTATCATATGTCGTATTGAATGGAGTTTTGTTAGTTTGTCAAGTAACCCAAGTTATTCTAATTGTCATACTAGAATCAATTATCATATCCATTACTTACCATGGATTTCATTTCTTAACTATTGGATCTTTCGTCCTAAGCAACTTATTAAATGTCTAAAAGTTGTTGTTCTTAATTTTCAAGTTCCAGAAACTTATGTCATTAAATAATAGGAATGTATCCATTTGACACATATAGATTCTTTATTAATGAAAAGCCTCCATATCCTCTTGATGATGAGCATCTTGCTTATGTATTTGATAGAGATAAATCCAATACCTCTTTCCTACATTAGATAACATAGCTTTAATCATTAAATTTTTATTGCTATCGTCTTAATCATATCACCTAACTAATATCACCTAACTATAAAAAGTTCTTGATAATTCTTTTGATAGACTTAACTAGTTTCTTTGGGAGAACTAAATGAGAGCTCCAATAAATGTGTATATTGTTTGTAATATAGGATGTGGGTTGAAGTTTATGTGCATAAGATAGACATTTGTTTTTCCAACTACTTTTCCTCTTTTGAATTTAATCAAAAAGTGTCTTAACAATATCTATAAGTTGGCTTTTTCGTAGAGATAGGGAAATCAAGATATTTAAACGAAGCTTTTTGTATTTGAAGTCCATATACTCTAACAAGTTGTTAAGCTACAATTTAAGTTCCTAATGTAACACCCACATACCCCCTATAAGGATATGTAGATGTCACCTCAGACAGGACTGAAACATACCAAGCATTTCATTTATATTTGACTTAAAAACATAATTTAACCAGTACACTTAGTTTATCTAACACATGCTTCGATTCCAAAACCATTCTGAATTCAGGTTATCACATTACAAACCATTAACAAAACAGTACATATCATAGAGATGGTTCTTTACAAAATAAATAACTTAAGTTCAAATCCACCTTGTAATACAGTGTTTACAAACTTTTGAACAAACTACATCAAGTCTCATATTACATTATTTATAACTCAAACAACCCAAGACAAATTGATCCACTCAAACAAAACACATTCTTCGTTGGCCACTGTAGTTATCTTTATCCCAGTCTTTATATTCTTCTATCTGAACCTACATGGGACAAATCCACCATGATAAGCATATAGCTTAGTGGGGAATAACTAAATAGGATATATAATGAAAACTAACTCTAATAGTCATATGATATTCACATATACAAATCAGATCACATTTTGAGCAATATGCATCTTAGATTAGAATAAATCATGTTAGAGTATAATATATCTACTTTAGGGTAAAACTCACAAGTATTAGAATAGAATAACATAATATCAAAAATAGAATTCCAAAGTATCAGAACAGAACTTGTCTGTATCAAAATATAATTTGTTTATATCAGAACATAACTTAGTCATTTTAGAATAGAGCTTAATTATAACGGAGTTTAGCAAATAATAAAATATAAAACAAGTTAGCCTGCTAATGTTTTTTACAGAAGTGGGTAATGGGACTAGAACAGAAGATACCAATCTAAAATAGAAGAGGCTTAATTCTTTAAAATAGAAGACATAAAAGTGTATGGAATCAGAAGATACCGAAGTGTCTGATCACAGAAGACACCTTAGTTTCTAATTACAGTAGCAGCTACTAACCCTTCTAGGCATGCTTATTTACCCACAACTAGGACTTAGCAGTTTTAAAACAAACCATTTCAAATTTTAGGATTTTATGCAAAAGATGAAGTACAACATATGTCTTTATTCTTTGCTTCGATTGAATTCATTCGTTGACATTTACATAACATACCTTATAAATACAAATTTGTTCAATTATGCATTAATAGAAGCGTTGAGTCATCACACATTATGTATATGCACACAATTAGAAAGCACTTCCTGTTCAACCCTAGCTATCAAACTCCTTGGACAACTGATGGTTCGGAATTATCACAATATTATCGCAGAAATTCCCAATTCACAAACATCCATAACCAATTCATAATACATAAGCCTTTAGAACTCATTCATTTATGATCACACCAATCAATTCAACATTATTTTCTTCATTATTTAACCATACATCCTTTACATTATCATCTCAATTAATAACGCATAATTAAACTGACTATTACTTAATTACATCGAATACTAATTTAAGTTCAAATACACCTTAAACAAGTCCATTTAAGTCCTACTGTACCCAATAAATTAACTAAACCTTTTATAGTTCATCAATTGAACAAAACCACATTTTTTTTCACATTCCTAACCATTTCCCATAATTGTGGGATAAGTGACCCAAAACCTTCAAACAACTGTTTTCACAGGACAAGTTTTTGGATCAGTTTTGTATGGCCATTATGACTTAGAAACTGACGTTTTTAAACAATATGTTCTGTTGAGAAAATGTTCCTATATGTATTAAGTTTTAAAAGAAATAAAGTTAATGCAATTTGGTTCATTATTCTGAGATTTACACCTAAAATAATACAGACAGTTCTCAACCGTGCATAGTAACTAGAACTTAACTTTAAGCCAAATTTCAAACCTTAATGACAGAAATCAAATTCGATTCCTTTATGAAAGTTATAGATATATGTATCTATTATAATCTGAATTTAAAATCATCCCATTTTTATGTCTATAGGTCAAGATATGGCTATAATACCGATGTCTGTTTAGTAGACCCACTCCTTCTAACAAGTATCCAACATATATCAAGTTTCTAACCTCAATTCTTCATTAATTCAGTACACATTTTATCCACTTCAAACGTCAAACAGTACATGTTCTAATATGATACCAAGTTTAGTATTACCTTACCTCTTTAAACTTCAAAGAACAACTCCAAATCACTTCAAAGATCCAGCTACACCAAACACTTCCTAGCAATCAACTCTGATCTAAAATTAAGGTGGAACTTTTAGCACCAACAAGGTAATAACGCATAAAATTACATGAACATATTCATGATAAAATAAATTAAAAAGCTTCCAAGAGTTGATGATTCAAAATTCAGAAAAATTCTAGAAGTTGAGAGGAAGAGAGAGTGGTTTCGGTGAAGAAAATGCAAGAGTGTAGAGCGTGCTACAGAATCACCAAATGGCTTAGGTGATTCAATACTTATTAGTACTAGGTGTCATTACCACCACATGACACTTAACACCACAACATGAAGTCCATTTGTCCACCATTTAAGCTGCCGTTTGTAAAACTTTAATTAAGCCACTTGTCCTTTTATTATGCTGCCAAATGTCACACAATGGATGATGCCAAATGTCACTAACTCATAGGATTAATCATTCTAATTTTCATGTACCATCTTAACTTTTCTCTTGACCATTTTTCCCAGTCCAAATGTATATTTAAATACCTCAATTCTCTAATGGCTTCAATTAATTCCAATTTACTAACTATGGTCCATCAGTACCAAAATTCAAGTCACATGCCTTTCACTTTCAAATCATAGCACAATTTTAACTCGTATCATGCTTGTACTTTCATAAATATGTAACATTTCATCTATGGTATATTTTGAGGCCTTACAATTCTCTCCTCTGTAAAAAGAATTTCATCCTCAAAATTCATACCTAATTAAAATAGTTGAGGATACTAAGCTCTCAAGGTCTCTTTTGGTTCCCATGTTGCTTCTTCAAGTCCATGGTGTTGCCAAAGTACTTTCACCAAAGGTATTTGCTAGTTCTTGAGTTGCCTGACTTCTCTGGATAATATAAACACTTGCCCTTCTTCATAAGACAAATCCAGTTGTGCTTGAATTTCTTGCACAGGAATCTTATGTGTATCATCAGACCGATATCTTCTCAACATGGAAACATGAAATACATCATGTAACTTGGCCAATTCTTCAGGAAGAGCTAATTGATAAGATATTGGTTCGATTCTCTTAAGAATCTCATATGGGCCAATATATCGTGGACTGAAGTTACCTATCTTACTAAACTGACGTATATTCTTCCACGGTGACACTTTCAAGAACACTTTATCACCTACTTGATATTCAATATCCTTCCTTTTCAAATCAGTATAGGACTTCTGCCTATCACTGGCAGCTTTCAACCTATGTTGAATAACCTAAACTTTTTCTTCAGTATCTTTCACAATATCAGGTTCGATCATCTTGTTTTCATTCAATTCAGTCCAACACACTAAAGTTCTACACCTTCTACTATACAACGCTTCATAAGGAACCATGCCAATGCTAGTCTGATAACTGTTGTTGTAAGCAAACTGCATTAGAGCCAAATAATTATCCTAACTTCCTAGGAACTCTAACACATAACCCTGAAGCATATCTTTAATATCTGTATAACTTGTTCATATTTTCCATCTATCTGGGGATGGAAAGTAGTATTGAACTTAACTTGAGAACCTAAAGCCTTTTGCAGAATTTTCCAGAATCTAGAAGTAAATCGAGGATCATGATCAGAAATAATAGATATCGGTACTCCCTATAGTCTTACTATTTCATTCACATATAAGTCCACAAGCCTATCCAAAGAATAATCAAGACGAACAGAAAAAAATGAACAAACTTGGTGAACTTATTCACAATCACCCATACAGCATCATGCTTCCTCTAAGTAAGAGGAAGTCGAGTGAAAAAATCCATAGTAATGTTATCCCATTTCTATTGAGGAATAGAAATAGGATTTAACAAACCAGATGGAAGCTGATATTCAACTTTAATTTGTTGACATGTCAAACATTTAACTACGTAATCCACACCAACTCGTTTCATACTCGATCGCTAGTAATGCTGCTTCAGATCTTGATACATCTTATTTCCACCAGGATGCATACTGAAAACAATATTACGAGCCTAAAAAAACTACTTCTTTTTTTAGTTCATCTTTAGTTGGCATATATAACTGATTTTGATAATACAATTCACCATCTCCTTTCATAGAAAAATCAAGCTATTTACCTTCCTGAGTAGCCAAGATAAGTTGTTGTAACTTATCATTAGCTCTCTGAGGATCACAAATATCTTGCCTTAATGTAGGCTTAGCTTTCAACTGAGCTATTAAAGCTCCATTAGATACAAGTTCCTAGTCACTCTGCTTCACTGATAATGCTGAAATGGTTTTCCAATTTGAGGCATCAACCATGACATTAACCTTACCCAGATGGTGGTCCACAATACAATCATAGTTTTTAAACAATTCCAACCAACGTCGTTGTCTTAAATTAAGTTCTTTCTAAGTAACCAAATACTTCAGACTCTTATGATACGTCAAAATTCCACACCTTTCACTATACAACTAGTGTCGTGAAATTTTCAAGGAAAATATTACTGTTGTGAGCTCCAGATCATGTGTAGGGTAATTATGTTCATGTGACTTTAATTTCCTAGAGGTATAAGCAACTACCTTTCCATCCTGCATCAAAACACAATCCAAACCATTTCTAAATGCACCACTAAACAAAACTATTGGCCCCCGATTTTTTTCTTAATGAATAAGCATAATTTAAGTTAATTATGAGGTTTATTAGATTAATTATTTTTGGAGTTAATTATTATGTAAAGGTTATTAGGATTTTATTGCATGGATTAATGGAATTAAAGTGTTAAGTTTATAAGAATGTTTAAGGGTATATTTGGAAGATCACTTAAGGATGAAAGACCATAAGCATATAGGGAAGGGAAAAATGGAAATTGCATACTCATTAAGGGTAGAAATGGAAGAATTAAATGTTGTCTTGCATTTTAAGAAGAGAAAATCATGAATTGAGGGAGAGAAGAAGAGAAAAATGAAAATAGAAGAGAGGAGAAGAGAGTTTCAGTGGTTTGAGAGAAAAGAAGAGAGTTGAGCTAGGGTTTCATCATTTCTTAGCTTTTGAGAAAGATTTTGAGGTGGTTCAAGAAGAGAAAAAGGTAGAGGAAGAGAAGAGCTTCCATTTGAGCCAAAGATCTCTCCATTTGGTGAAGATTCAAGGAAATCAAGAAAGGAAAGAAAAACAAGAGGAGAGGCTTCGTAAGTAAGGAATCAAGGTGGGTACATGTTTATAATAAAGTAAATAAGTCACTAAGGTTTTCTTTGAATCAAGGAAGTTCAATGTTTTTCATTAGCAACATAGATGTTGCATTTATTGCTTCTTGAATGGATTGAGAAATTGTTATATGTTTGATACATGAATTGCGTTGATGATTTATGAAAAGACTTTGAAAACGATGGAAATGAGTTTGGAAAGAATATGAAAATGATTTTTGAAAGATATTATGTTTATGAAAAATCATGTTTTCGAGAATGTGATATTTTGGGCAAGTTTACAAGTTATGAAATACATGTTATGTGGGTTTGGTTTGGTCCATTCTGTATGTCAAGTGCACTCTAACTAAAGGCTTCTCTTGCCTGCCCACTGGTGGCATGGAGCTCCTTCATGGACTCCCTCATGTTTACGTTTACACAAAACCACTATGTGGGATTGTGTTAATTCATTCTGTAAATGACTACACAGTACCATTATATGGGAATGTGTTAGTTTGTTCTATTTATCGACCTTCCAAACCATTCTGATGTGCCTATGTGCTCATGATATGTTGACAAGATTGATGCATACATGATTTGTCTTATTATGAATTTGGTTGAAAATTTAAGAACCATGTGTTTTATAAACTCAACGAGAATTTTCTATGACAAGTGAATGTTTTCCGTTATAAACTATTACCCATGAGCTTTCAAGCTCACCCCTTTTCCGTCCCATCTTCAGGTGAAGAGAATGAGATTGAGTGTCCAAGAGTCAAGGCATCACTTCAATTATTCATATTTTATGTTTGAAGTTAGTTCATGTAAAACAAGGCTTTAGACGCATTTTAAGAATTTTTGGGTTTGGTATCTTTTGTATTTTTGGATTTTGATACCGATAATGTAATGTGGCTCTGATTGAGCCCAAGTTTATCATATAAATTGGCTACACTTTCATGGCTGTTAATGTACTTTTTGACTCTTAATTCAT
>JANZLH020000396.1:2565281-2575962 GCA_026770325.2 Erythroxylum fimbriatum
GTGTGCTTGTGTGCAAGGTTTCAGGCCGATCCTAGAGAGTCTCATTATATAGCTGTAAAACGCATTTTGAGATATCTTGCAGGTACTACTGATCTGTGCTTAATGTTTGAGAAAGGTAAAGATTTCAGGTTGAGTGGATACTGCGATGCAGATTATGCCGGTGATAGGATTGAGAGAAAGAGCACGAGTGGTGGATGTCACTTCCTTGGACCAAACCTGGTGTCATGGTCAAGCAAGAGACAAAGCTCGATTGCATTATCAACCGCAGAAGCTGAATACATGTCTGCCGCAAGCTGTTGTTCACAAGTACTATGGATCAAATATCAACTGGAGGACTATTTCATACAAGAAGATGAGATCCCTATTTACTGCGACAACACCAGCGCCATCAGCCTCTCGAAGAATCCTATTCAACATTCGCGAGTGAAGCACATAGAAGTCAGACATCACTTCTTAAGAGATTATGTTCAAAGAGGAATCGTCAGCCTACAGTTTGTCGAGACTAATTATCAATGGGCGGATATCTTCACTAAGCCCCTGAGTGAAGACAGATTTAAAGAAATCAGACGCAATCTCAACATGGTGATGTTAACGGAACAATCGTCTGATTTTTCTAAATGAAAGACAGACTGACGGAGATGTTAACGGACCATTGAATGGTCGGTAAAAAATATACGTGACTTATATATTGCAACCAAATAATTTTTGGTTGCTAAATAGTTGCAAAATGTATATATTTAGCAACTATTTTACTATGGTTGCTGAGAATTTGGTTGCTGAAACCAAATTTTCTTGTAGTGACACTTTCAATTTTAAAAATCAGGTTAGAAGTAAATGTTAACATTTTATTTCATATATTTGTGTTTTAATTTATCACATGGTTGCATGTACATAGTACTATTCTAGAACGAAGTACTTTAATTAACAGGTAACGGTTACAACCAACAAGTCACCTAACCTTCTTTGGGCTAAAAACTCACCTTCTCTTCAAGAATTGTTTTTCCTGTTAAGAGAGACGCGGTAGAGGCACCAACTTAGAAGTTTGCAATTTTAGCAAACTGTCAATCCAAGGCATTCAGGTCCAGAGTGTTATTTCCTCACGTCTTATGTAAATAAATATTTCTGTTTACAAGTTGTGTAGATACTAAAATAATTGAAACCATTCAACACCTTAAGTAAGATAAAGCAAAATCATATGGAGGAGCCTATGCAGGAGATTAGAGAGCCTCTCTGTAAGTCTATCAATCATTCTCAATCTGGAACTCATATGCATCAACATTAAAAAGTTAATATCTTTCACGTCATTTCCTTGTAATTTTGCGCAGTGTCGAAGGGTGAGAAACACAAAGATGACTATAAGCTTCCATCATCATCAACAACACCAGAAGCTGGAATTATTCTTGAAGATGAAGAGAATTCACCAGTTAGACAGGTTGCACTTACAGTACCCACATCCGATGATACTTCTCTGCCCGTCCTCACTTTTAGAATGTGGGTGTTGGGAACGGTCTCGTGTATTTTACTGTCGTTTCTCAACCAATTCTTTTGGTACCGCACAGAACCTCTCTCAATTACGGCCATCTCTGCACAGATAGCTGTGGTGCCTCTGGGCCAACTCATGGCTTCCAAAATCACAGACCGCGTGTTCTTCAAAGGCACACGTTACGAGTTCACTTTGAATCCTGGACCTTTCAACGTGAAAGAGCACGTACTCATTACCATCTTTGCCAACTCTGGAGCTGGCAGTGTTTATGCCATTCATGTTGTGACTGTTGTGAAGGTGTTCTACAAGAAACACATCACGTTCTTTGTCTCATTGATTGTTGTCCTCACAACCCAGGTTGGCTTTAGTTTGTCTTGACTACAATATGATGGTTGTTTACTTTCCCAATTCATTTTTATCTGCCTTTTCTTTGAGGAACTGATGCCTAAGTTCGTGCTGAACGATGGTTTTGAATGTTAGGTGTTGGGTTTTGGGTGGGCCGGAATATTTCGGAGGTACCTGGTGGAGCCAGCGCCTATGTGGTGGCCAGCAAATCTGGTCCAAGTTTCGCTGTTCAGGTTCTGTTTTCTTTTTCCAAGTATTATTTTTCTTCTATCTTTTTTAATTCTAAAGGTAGTAAATTTCTAAGCTCTTTTATAGTCTGCTTGTAATCTCTCTTTTTTTTTTTTTGGCTGAAATACCGTATGTTTTGTTGGTGATGAGCCTTTGACTTGTTGGTACGTCTTGGTCTTTGCTTATCAGTTTTCCGTAGTTAAGTTGTGCATCCTTTTGGTCAACGCTTGCTTAGTTCAAATTAAAAACAGACCCACTTATATAATTATCATTTAATTATTATTATTAAATAAGAAAATTTATTTTATTAATAATAGCAACTAATAACCAAAAAATTGTTCGCATGTTTAATTTAACTGTTGTTTTATTTTTAAAAAATTAAATAAAGATTAATTGATTGCTTTTTTACATTTTATTTAAACAAAATTTGCTTGAACTTCTAAGTAAGGTCCTTGGCAAAAGTTTGGCTTTTTCACTTTTAGAGCAGTAATTTAGCATTTTTAAAGGAAAAAATTGATCGGTCCCACTGGGTTGCGTGTTATTTTACTCTTTAATTTGAGAATTTGTGTACGCTCATTGCCATTTGGTAAGGCTTATAATTTCTTCCTATTTACTACTTATCACTTTTTTAAAAAAAAATCTCTAACCATGTTTTACTTTACGTTATGTTCGGAAGTATAGGATGGAATGGAATGGAATGGAATGAAATGATGATTAATGGAACAAAATGAAATGGAGTTGAATGAAATAAAATGAAGTGGGTTACTCCATTATTTGGAAGTTTAAATAAAATAAGAAAGAATTTGAAAGACAGGTCATGTCATTCTATCCATGACCTCACAAAATATTATATTTTGGATGGCAAAGGATGACTTTTAAAGTCATTAATTACCATTCCATCATGTTTTAAAATAGACTCTTAAATAATGACCTGAGTTATTTGAGCTATTTCATTCTATTCTCTTCTCTTCCATCCCTCTATCCACATCCCTCTATCCACATCCCAACATACCCTACTTGATTGTTTTGTTGATAGTATATATTTTGATTTTGATTATGATGAAATTAAATTGGAAACCTTTCTCTAAGCTGCACGTGTTACCATGCATTGGCTGTTCTGTTCATTTATTTTCTTGGTACTTGCAATGATGGGACCAAAGACATGATTAAATTAAATATTGTTCTTGGAGACGTGACCAAACAATTAATTTGGATGGACAGGGCTTTGCATGAGAAAGAAGAAAGGCCTAGAGGTGGTGTCACTCGAATCCAATTCTTCATTATCGCTTTTTTATGCAGCTTTGCCTACTATGTCTTCCCAGGCTACCTTTTCGAAATGCTAACTTCACTGTCTTGGATATGCTGGATTTTTCCTAAATCTGTCCTAGCCCAACAACTCGGTTCCGGCCTTTATGGTCTCGGAATCGCTGCTTTTGGGATTGATTGGTCCACTATATCCTCCTACCTTGGCAGCCCGTTAGCAAGCCCTTGGTTTGCCACAGCTAATGTTGCCGCAGGATTCATCTTTGTTATGTACATTTTGACTCCATTATGCTATTGGCTTGATGTCTTCAAGGCCAAAACATTCCCTATATTCTCTGATTCTCTCTTCACTTCATCCGGTCATAAATACAACATTTCGGCCATTATTAATTCTGATTTTCACCTTGACATTGCTGCTTATGATCGGCAAGGGCGTCTCTACCTTAGCACATTCTTTGCGATGACTTATGGTGTAGGTTTTGCTGCACTTACTGCGACTATAGTCCATGTTGCTTTGTTTCACGGAAGGTAATAATTATGTCTAAAATTGGCCATGTGATTTTGGAGACACAAGGTAATTTGGTTTTTGTTCATTTTCAGGGAGATATGGGATCAAACGAAAGCTAGTTTTCACGAGAAAACAGTAGATATACACACAAGGCTAATGCGGAAATATAAGCACGTACCAGAGTGGTGGTTTGTGTGCATTCTTTTGGCTAACATTGCGATCACTACCTTTGCCTGTGAGTACTACAATGACCAGCTTCAATTACCATGGTGGGGTGTCTTATTAGCTTGTGGAATTGCCATTCTATTTACCCTTCCTATCGGCATTATCACTGCCATCACGAATCAGGTAAGTTATCTCTATTGCTCTTATAAAATCATATGCCTCTAGCTATTCCTTTCCTAATTGAAACAATGGTTTGCCAAGTTCAATGACACTAGCAACTAATAATTTATTTGATTTATTCGCTCTCTGTTATTTACTATTTACAGACACCTGGCCTCAACATTATCACAGAATACATAATTGGGTATATCTACCCAGGTTATCCGGTAGCAAACATGTGCTTCAAGGTGTATGGTTACATAAGTATGACACAGGCGATCACTTTCTTGCAAGACTTTAAACTTGGTCACTATATGAAAATTCCTCCCAGAACAATGTTCATGGCACAGGTCAGTTTTACTTCCAGATTGTAATTTCTCTCTATGCTTTATTTATGTTCATAACAACATTAGTGGTTGTTGAACTTGTGCTTAATTAGGTTGTGGGAACAGTCATAGCCTGTTTGACCTACTTGATCACTGCTTGGTGGCTGATGGAAACTATCCCTAATATCTGTGACACAACAGCCTCAAACAGTGTGTGGACTTGTCCAGCTGATACTGTTTTCTACGACGCTTCTGTTATCTGGGGTCTAATTGGACCACGAAGAATCTTCGGAGACCTAGGCTACTACGCAGCAGTGAATTGGTTCTTCCTAGGAGGAGCAATTGCACCAATCCTCGTATGGCTAGCTGCCAAGGCCTTTCCTCAACGAGAGTGGATTAGACTCATTAACATGCCTGTATTGATAGGTGCAACAGGAAATATGCCACCAGCTACTGCAGTTAACTACAGCACTTGGATCGTCGTCGGTTTCCTGTCAGGTTATGTTGTGTATAGGTACAGACCAGATTTGTGGCAACGATATAATTATGTTTTGTCTGGTTCACTAGATGCTGGACTCGCCTTCATGGGCGTGCTAATCTATCTTTCCTTGGGATTAGAAAATATAAGTCTTAGCTGGTGGGGGAATGACCTTGATGGGTGTCCATTGGCTTCTTGCCCGACAGCCAAAGGAGTTTCTGTCAAAGGCTGCCCTGTCTTCAGTTAGAAACACATTAAACAATGATTTTACATAGAATCATTTATTTCTGACCCTCATTTTCTGTTAAGGGTATAGTTTAAGTGGTATAATTCATATGAAAAGTGAAATATGTTGCGCAATTCCTTCTTCGAAATTAAACATAACGAGGGGAAGAAATTTAAGATTCGACAGTCTTTTTACTGTTATAGTTTTTTTTAATGAAAATTGAACAAATTAATTGAAATAAACAGGAATTTAGAGGTGAGATGACTAGCATCCACTTATATAAGGAAACAAAATAAGTTAAGCAAGCAAAATTCCTCAAAAGACAACTATGATGATTACAAAAGCAGAACCGAGCAACAACAATATATCTAGGAAACTCAAAGTTTTCATCTTCTTTTATTACTGCTTGTTTGAGGTTTCAATCTAATATTTTATTGAGGAAACCTTCCCTCACTAACTGAAATTGTTATCTAACATACAACCAATTAGTTTTTATATACTTTTAAAGGGTTAGAAAAAGAATTCTACAAGTTGTTGATAATCCTTTAGCACCATAAATATGTTGGGAAATTGGGTTGAGACCCGATTTTCACTACAACGGAATAGCCACAAAATTTTTCCATATTTTAGTTTCCCGAAAACTAAGATCAATTTAATTCTATAAAATTATTAAAACAAATTATAATAAAGTGGAATCTTAATTCATACCTTATTCTGAAGCTTGATTCTTTTCTTGTTATATCCTTCAAATTGGTTTAAAAAATGATCCGTCTCAACCACCATAACTGCACAAATGTCCGACCGGTATTCACAGAATAGGTTGAGAGAACTCTGTAACTCTTACAGAAATGGTTAAGCAAGAATTGTTAACTTCATTAGAGCTTAAACTTATTTATAATAGGTTTTGGATATTTTAGTAATTTAATTGAAATTAAATTATAATTTTAATTAAACATTAATTAGAATTACAAATAATTCTAATTAAATATCAATTATGCTCAAGTAAGATCTAATATCTTATATTGATCTTTATTTATTAAATATCTCATATTTAATCATAAAATTTCTCAAACTTTACAATCAAGTCCAACTTGATTAAAATAACTTGGCTCTCTTCAACCCATTCTATATGTGAGATTGATATGTGCTTAATTGTTGATATAATTAATCCATTACACTTAGCGGTTAATGCCTCAAAATGCTTAAGATACTCACGTTAGTTCATGTTTGATTTTAGTTACAATTTGGAAGCTAATAGCTAAAGTAAACCGAAAGCATTCTCTTTGAGTCATCTTCTCGAGATTCATACTATATTATCTTCATGGAGCAAGATGAAGAAGAATAAAAGAAGAAAAAATGAAAAATGAATGAAGAAAATGGTTGGAGACTCACGGCCATACAATTAATTTGGCATAGCCATAAACATTAACTCACGACTATGTCAAACTGTCACAGCCGTGAGGATTAACTCATGACTGTGTGTTATGCCCAAATAAGTTTTTAAAATACCTAGGCTATCTTACTCGCAAGCATACGAGGTAGTTGTAGTGATTACCCAGGGTCATCTCCCTCATAGGTGAAATTGGTCCACTAAAATTAACTTTGAACGAAGGCAAAAATAATAACAAATGTAGTCCTAAACATTCTATCCCGATTTTTTTGAGTGAAGACTTTAAAGAAAATCACAAAATAGATTGAAAAGTAAACGAAATCAACTTGAAGCAAAGATGAATAGATTAATCAAAATATAATACTCTTGAGAATTAATTCCGCTAATTTAATCTCCTGTGCATGATTAAGGAAAATGATTGGATAGTTGTCTTACTAAAATTAACAGTTGGGTTTTAAATCGACACAAATAATGAACTAATCTAACTTTCGTATTCAACAAGTTATTTTCTGAATTAATTATGGAAACCTGACTACTAATTACAATTTAAGTTAATATATTTCTACTTCTTAACCTAAGCACCTATGGTTTCTTGTTCCATATTAAACTTCTTCTCTCGATCCTTCATTTAATACTAAAATTATGCAAAGTTTGGTCATCCTATTACATCCATTCAACTCAGAAACCACAGTAATAAATAAGACAACAAAACCATAACTCAATCATGTATAGTCGACTACAATAGCTACATTAATTCTCAAGAAAAAGAAATCAACCCATCATAGAAATCACAAGATTCATCATCTTCAAATTAATACTGCAATCCCATCTTCATTAGTACAAGTGAAGTATTTAAGCAACAAACCAAGTAAATAACTAAATGAACTATGAAAAGAAAACAAGTAACAGTCGGCTAAGCTAGAAAAGTAACAAGTTTAGTAAACAACAAGAAACAATGCAACAGATGAATAACAAAGAAAGCAAACAGGGATCGAGTGAGTGAGATGTGGTAGTCTCCTGCCCCTTTCAAGCTTCCCGCATTAGCTATCACTTTCTACTTCAGCTTGTTCTCACTAGATGGTAGAAGGCTTGCTCTACTTCCAGCTCTCTACTATGTTTCTCTCTTATTCACCAACTGTCTCTGTTTCTCCTCTTGGCTTCCCTTATTTTCTCTATCTCTTCTCTTCCCGAATGAAGGTGTCTGTAGAATAAATGAATGATTGATAAGCCTCCATCCTCTATTCCCTTTCTATTTGTAGTATGACTCTAGGTTTAGGGTTTCAAGCCGTCACCCCTGCACATGACATGTGATAAGTTGATGAATTAAAGAAAACAAATGGGTCACAGGGATGACAAGTTAAGTCACCTCGTGAGGGCACTTGTCACGGTGTTGATAAGTTAAGTCACCACCTTAACTAACACCAGAGTGTTACTCACGGTGGTGACAAGTTATGTCACCACTTTTCTTCTCATTTTTTTATTTTCTCTTTTCATGGAAACTTTTCATGACTTTCCCTTCAACCTTGATATAAAATTTACAAAATAATCCAATTAACATTCATGCAATAATCACACTATTTTCACTCAATTTATCTCAGATTTAGATCAAAACATAAGGATTTGTAACCAAGATAAAGATATGAAAGCAATTAAAAGCAATAAAAACTAGACACAACACTGTGAGACACCCCTTTATGGCTTTGAAACACACTCACACCCGTGAGAAACTAGTCACGCCAGTGACTTCTATGCCACCTGTCCATTTAAACGTAACGTTCTACTATATAAGGAACATCTTGTGATGGTCAAAAGACATCTTTGATTTTATTCTTTGTTATTTTGGGTTTCGGAGAAAAAGAACAAAAGGAGGACAGAAGCATTTTTCTTCATTTCTCTCTTCAGTCTTCAACAAGACAGACAAATTTCCTGGTTGCTTCCTAGAGAAGGTGAAATCGAAGCCAGAGTCACGATTAAGCTTATCTCATCTTGTTTAATGTTGAATCTTTCTTTGTAGATTGTTACCGTTGTTTTGTGTTGATTGAATCAAGTTTTGTAAAGATAATCTTAATGCATTGATTGGATTGTTTTATTATGAACACATTGTAAGAATATTGGCTATAATTCGTAATTGTTATATTTGATTTTCGTGAGTATCCATTAACAAACTTAGATTGTTATAAACAATGTAACTTAGGTTAGATAACCCGAACGTTTGAGGTTACTGCCTATCAGTTATACAATCATCACAATGAGAATTTCATAGAGATACAAGTAATGTTCCAAATGGATTTCTCATATCAGGTCTTTTCAGTGAACTTATTCTCTAACAAGCACCCACACGTTTGTTTAAGTATTTCTATAGTTTAGCCTATAAGATCGACTATTTCCTTTATAAGGAAAAACATAATATATGCTAGTTTTTGGCGTTTTATTAATGTCTATTCTTAATAAAACAATGACTAGGAATAATTTAGGGATAATACATAAATGCAATATGAATCTCATAATTATAATCTTATTATAATTTCATTTGCAATGTACAATTATCCCATGGACTTTAGCATATACATCTAAACATGTACAACATGAAAAATGCCATAAATTAATTTTCACTAAACTATAACCAAACCGATTGGTTGTAGGGCATAAACCAACAAAATGTGGTTTCCATATAGTGCTGCATAATTGTAAACTTCTTGCTAAATATAATCGGTAAAGCACTTTCAGAGCAAAAATGATTGTGAGATTCAACTTCTTATAAGCATAGGGAGTGTTAGTATCCACGTAGTTTATTATATATTTAATTCTATGTTTTGGTTGCAATATAATCTATAATATGAAGCTAACTTTTGGTTATACTAAATAAGTCTATACCAATTAGCTTTAGGGTAAGGAGTGAAAAGCTTCCATCTTAGTGAATTAGTGCAGCTATTAGATGGGTGAGTAAATTAGAGAACGATGTTCATATGAGTGTTTTGCGGACTCATAGGGAATGCTTTCTGATAAGATATAGGGATCTTTAATTTAATGTATAACATCCAATTACCGACGGGGAGGGTAAAATAGTAATTCAGAGTGGTTAATGAGTGCTTAGAAACGCTTTTACATGTTCATGCATAATACAGCATACGCATACACGTGAATAGTAAATTTTGCACATGAAAATGACCGTACATGCATTCATGACATTTCTCAGTATAATTGTTAATAAATGTGATTGTTATTAAAAAATGTGATTTGTGTGCATGAAAAATTGAGTTGGAGAGGGTCATTGTGGTTTTCGAATTTTTGGAGAATTTTAGAAAAAAAATTTCTGAAATTTCGGGGCAATTTCTGGACTGGAAAAAATGCCAAGGGGAAAAATAATTATTTATCGGTAGTAGAAATTACTGTCCAATGGAAATGGAAATTTAGATAAATAATTTTAGGATTTATTAATTAGAGCCTTTGGAAATTTGGGTATAAATGGATTACTTTAATAAGGAAAATAAAGTGAATGCTTGGAATTTGGACATGTGGCAAGTGACATGTGTCACTTGCCAAGCCATGTCTTAAACCACCATTTATTTAATTATTTGAAGCTTATTTTGTTCTCTCATGATGCTCCCTCTCTTAAAAGCCTTTGGAGTTGTTTTTGGTGGTTTTCCTTCTCATCTTCGTAGCTTCTCCTCTTCCTTGCTTCTTCTTGCTTTTGTGCTCATCTTCTCTACCTTCTTCTCCTTTGCTTGCTCTTTTTTTGTTCATTAAAAATCCAACCTAAACCTCACCCTCTCAAGATGATGATGGTCGTGTGTGTTGGAGGAAGTTAGAGAGTTTGTGAGATTTTGAAGCCTAGAAAATTTGGAAGCTTGATTAGGTAAGGACTACGTTATATATGATGGATTCGCTGTTAAATCAATTATTTGTGGTGTTATTTAAATTAAATTGCATGGAAATTGTGTTTGGAGTATATGGGTGTGTGTGTGTGGATTTGAATTTCTTGCCTTGATTGATGATTGATGAGGTAGAAAGTGATAAATGTAATTTAGAGATATTTTAGAGGTTTTGGAAGTTAATTGATGTTTTAGATGAGTGTAGAAATGTATGAAGGATTGAGTGTATGTTGCTGCC
>JANZLH020000396.1:2615948-2628185 GCA_026770325.2 Erythroxylum fimbriatum
TCTTAATTTAATGAACCATAATAAACCAAAAATTCTCAAATTACTTAAATCCTAAATTTATCCTCAACTGTTTTAACCTCTTCAACGACTCCCTTGTCTTAGCCATCTAAAAACGATGTTTGATTTTCTCCTTGGCAAGATCAACCTTTTCAAAAAATGAAAGAGTTAGGCATGAAAGAAGATTGTTGTTCCAAATTAGTGAATTGAATATGATGAAAGTCAAAGAGCCAAAATTCAAAATGCATAAAAGGAAGAAGAATTTGGTTTGATAGTAAGAAAAGGGGTTGCAGTAATTGAGATATAGTTTATCCAAATTCCATCTACAACTTGTATTTGTGTCGCTGACATAATCCTTATCCTCAATCGCAGCACAAGCACTTGAATTCCATTTTCCAATCTTTTTGTTTCTCTCCTCCTTTTTTCATGTAAACCTAGCTCTAAATCTAATTCCTTACAAAAATAAAACTAAGCTTCCTCAAATTCATAGTTATTTATGTGTTCAAGAGGAGTTGTTTGTGCCTTGTTTATTTCTTTTATTATATTATTAACCAATTGATATTTTTAGTTCTTAATTTCATCCTTTGTTGGACTTTGGGATTTTTCTTTCCTATTCAAGACTTTGTTACTGCTCGGTGGTTCATACCTTTTTCTCCATTGCCTCAAGAGTAAAAGTTCCCATTAAATTTTAAGTTAGATAAACATCAGGTGCTTAGGCAATTCCTAAAGCCCTCAATGGATTGTTTGGAACTAATATTGGCACCTTTAGCTTCTTAAGCAAATAGAGTGCTATTAAAATCTCCTATCACAAGCCAAGGAGCCTGAATTTTAGCACGTATCCTTTTTAGGTCCTTCGAGAGTTAGTTTCCATGAAATGCTAGATTCATAACATATAAAAAAGTGAAGTTAATACACTCAGAGTGATGGAGTAGATTATTCATTACATTAATAAACTAATAGGATAAGTGAGAGTGAATTACCTTAATTGTATTAGGGTTATAAGTTACCATAATTCTCCCATTGTAATGACTTAGATGATTTAAGATTGTTACGTAAATTTTCTTTTAAAAAAAATCATAAACACTTGCTTAAGATTATAGTCTTTATTTTAGTCTCTAAAGTCTAACTAGAGTTGGCTTTTTAGTAAGAAAGTAGGCAAAAAATAGTTTGCTATTTTTTTTATATCAGTTCAAGTCCCTAACAGTCTATGATAAGATCATAAAGAATTTTTGAGTGGTAAATCCCTAGATTTGGGTTCTCTTCCATTTCTTTTCCTTATTGTCTATACAAAAACATTTTCTTAGCTTGCTACATCAGATTCAGAAGCCATTTCATTTATTTGATCATTAGTACTTTTTATGACCCTTGTCTTCCTTTCTAATTGGTTATATCTCTTTAGGGGCTTCATTTTTCCTAAAAGGATTAGAGAAGCAGTTAAGGTAGGTTTAGATGAGAAGTTATGGGGCACAAGTTTATTCTTACCAAAATATGAAGTATTAACATTTAATTTTTTAGATGCAAGAGGATTAATCACCAAAGAATCAACCATTTTCCTTATTTTAGTTGAATTAAAAACCACTATACTGTTTGTAGTTTTATATAAAAAAAACTTTCATACTGCAAGTATGTAGGTTGTAACTTATAGTAGTAAATATATCATTCCCATGAGAATTAGATTAGTCACCTAACAATTTGAATGCACTTTGTCTTAGGTATTAAAAGATGAAATTAATTGAAAGTAAAATAAATTAACTAAAATTATATTAAACTAATAAAACTAAACAATTGAACCAGTAAAGATAGCAATAAGAACGAAACTTAGGGGTTATTCTATCCTTGTTTTGTTTTCCTTTTATCTTGATAATTCAATTATGTTTGATTTTAGATATCCTAAGGTTTTGATTATCCCCTCTTGAGATCTAATCAAGTAACCCTAATTGAAATAGATAATAGTTGAATTGTAACCTCTTGATTCACAAAATTACTCCTAACTAATCAATTGGATTTAAAGCAATCCTAAAGATAATTATCTCACAATTAAGATCTCTCTTCAATTGTTTGTTAATTTGTTATTTGTTTTTCTAGGAGTTTTAATGTGTTTTCAAGTGTTTCTTAGATGATTGTCATATGTATAGGCTTATAATTATGTTATTGTTAGTGTTTAATTATGTTCTAAGTGTTTGTGTAGTTTAAAGCGTGAATTCAATCTTAATTTTATTTTTCAAGAGATGTTTGATGTGCTTGTGAGTGTTAGAAAAAAGGAAATTAAAGAATATAGATGACGGAGGAAGCTTGAAGGAAAGCACGATCGTGCTTGTGCATGAAGCTATATGGTTCTCTGTCATGGTTGTGACAAGGAAGCACGATTGTGATAGAGAGGCTGAATTAAGGGAGCACAATCATGACTCCAAGGTCACGATCATGATAGCGATTTTTCTAAGCGTGAATTATTTCATGTTTTTAGGGTTCAAGGCTATTTTTGGAACCAAACAAAATGGGGAAACCCTAGACACAACCCCAAAATGTTAATACACTATATAAGGACTTGAAAAGTACAAGAAAGAGCAGTAGCCATTCATCAAAGTGAGTTAAAAGTGGAGAGATCAGAAAAAAAAGCTTCAGGAAATTCTAGCATTTCAGATCAAGGAGTCAAACAGTTTTATTCTTTTCCTTTTACTTTCTTCATTATCCTTTATGTGTAATTGGATTTCTTTAATGTTTAACATGTCTATGAATTTCTAAATCTAGATTACTAATTATTCTAGAATTATTATGTGAACATTAATTACTGTTAATTTCAATACATATTTGAATGTTTGTGATAATTATCATATATAAACTTAACAATAAATTGAGAGAGTGAGTCAAAGTAATTAGTGTTAGGTTGTATAATAAGAGTTGGCAATTTATGTTGAATGCAAAATACACTCCTAGTCTTACGCTCAAAACTGCAAGTATACGGGTTGTACTTGTAGTTGAAAGTAGATATCGATCTCATGAGGATTGTGCTTAGGCACCACTTAATTCAGACTGTTCTTTGTTTCAGAAATCATTTCAATTGAATTTTAAAAGATAAGTAAAATAAAGACAAATTAAAAGTAAAAGGGAACAACACAACTCATCAGTCCATCTGAAGGGTACATTCTTCTTTAGAAGCCTTGTTAAAGGGGCTAAGATCAATGAAAACCCTTCGACAAACCTCCTATAATATCTCATTAATCTAAGAAAACTCCGAATCTCGGATACATTTCTTAGGGCTTCCCACTTTATCATTGCTTCAACTTTCTTTGGGTCCACTTGAATACCCTATCCGGATACTATGTGACCCAAAAATACTACTTGATCATGCCAAAATTCACACTTACTGAACTTGACACACAACTATTTCTCCCTCTTAATATGTAGAACTAGCCTTAGATGCTCAGAATGTTCCTCTTTACTCTTCGAATACACCAAAATTTCATCAATAAATATAATCACAAAGTGATCTAGGTAAGGTTGAAATATCTTATTCATTAGTGTCATAAAAGCCGTCGGAGCATTCATTAATCCGAAAGGCATTACCAAAAACTCAAAATGCCCATATTAGGTCCTGAATGTAGTCTTCGGTATGTCAGCTTATGCTATCTTTAATTGATAGTATCCTGATCTCAAATCCAATTTAGTAAATACCTGAGCTCCTTGTAGTTGATCAAGTAGATCATCAGTTCTTGGTAAAGGATACTTATTTTTCATTGTCACTCAATTCAACTTCCTATAATCATTACACAACCTCAAGGTTCCATTTTTCTTCTTCACAAATAAGACTGGAGCTCCCTAAGGTGATACATTGGGTCTGATGAAGCCCTTATCCAACAATTCCTGCAACTAGGTCTTAATTTCCTTAAGTTCTACAGGTGCCATCCTATACAAAGGAATAGATATAGGAGCGATACCAGGGATAAGGTCAATGGTGAACTCTCTCTCCCTATTTGGGGGTAATCCTGATAATTCACTGGGAAACATGTCTGAAAAATCCTTAACAATAGAAATATCTTGAACTATCTGCTCAGTCCGGGTATCAGTTATATAGGCTAGGTAAGCCTCACATCCACTCCGAATCAGCCTAAAGGCACTTATCGAGGAAATTAATTTGGCTGGCACTACTTGAGTAACACCCCTAAATATTACTCTCGGTTGGGTAAGAGATTCAATAATCACCTCCTTAGTGTAGCATTTCATCACAACCGTGTGTGCAATGAGTCAGTCCATACCTAGGATAATATCTATCTCAGCCTGATCAATCCGAATAATACACTCTTTACTTACTTCCCCAATTACTGTAGTACTCACTACTATGACACATTTTAACATCTCTCCCTCACAACGTAGTTTAGATGCTAGATGCGGTATGATAAATGAATGCGTAGATCCTCAATCTAGCAATGTAAATGCCTCAAATTGAAAGACATGTAATACACCTGCAACGACATCTGGGGAGTCTTAAGCCTCTTATCTAGTAATGGTATAGATCCTGACCTGGGACTGCGATTGATTGTTTCACACCTCAGGTCTGGCACTAGGACTTGAAAAAATTGTTCTAACTCTGCCTCTTTGTCCCACTCCTTTGACTCTACTCCGCTAGACAGTCGTTTCAATTACTGTTCCTCCTCTCACTCCCGACTGTGCTCCAAGGATAACAGGACAATCTCTGATATGATGCTCGAAGGAGCCACAATGTGGACAAGCTCCTAATAACTCTCCTCTACTATTGATGATGTGACCAATAAAGGTCACATATTAACTAAAACATTATGCTCACTTCGCTGGCTTCTACGTCTGCGTGCTCTCCTGTAGCTGATTTTTCTATTGCGCCAGTTACGTTCTTCCCCTGCTCGCACCTGTGCTTCTACTGTTTTATCATTGTAGCGCCGCACCTCTCCTCTCTTTCTTCCTGTTTATTTATTCCTCCATTTTTAGTTAATTCATGATAGGACCCTTTAATGCTCCTGTCTTGTGCGTTAAAACGCTGCGTCCCTACCGTGCTAATTGATTTATTTTTGCATCTTTTTACGTGATTATTGCGTGTGTTGCGTGATTTTTCCTCCTCTCCTATAGCGTGTCTTATGTGCGTCGTCGTTCTCTATCTTCAAAACCTGCTGCTTGTGTCCCTTAAACGCTGCATTTGGCTTTTAGTGTATTAATTGATGGGATAATTAAATGAGTCCCTCTTTAAATCCCTCTCTTTTGCGTTGTGGGACGCCGTTTAACGCATGCTGATATGCGTTTCCACTCCAGCACAATGGTCACGCCCTTTAGCTGCTTGCGTTAAAAATTAATTCCTCTCACCCTTATACTGTGCGTCTTGAGTAAGACGTAGACGTTGTTTGCGTTTTACTCAAAACGTTGTGCTCCTTTATTCTCTTTTTTTCTTGCTTTTTATTATTATTTTCTCTTCTTTTTCCAAGAAAGCAAGTAGATATTAATCTTCGAAAAATGATCCATATATCGTGCTTTCAACTCACTTTAATTTTTTTGCTTTCGAATTGTATCTAAAATAATATATGAATTAAAGTGACTATTTTAAGCATTTTTATGTCAATAATTGCTAAGTGTAAATGATTAAAAATATCAACAATTAAAAACATATCACTCTTCCCACGGTGCTCCCAGTTAGGCGTCTATGGTGGTTGCCTACTATAAGTCTACCCTCTAGATGCCTGAACTCTATCAGAATAACCAAAGCTGCCTCTCGGCATAAACCCTGACTGTCTTGATCTCAGTTGTGATCGTGACGGTCTATTATGGTGTTTACTGAATCTTCTGCGAGAATCAACTTAAAATTCACCAGGCCTCTTCATTCTGAACTTTTGCCTATACTCACCCCGTTCAACCTTTAGTAACTGCTCAATTATGATCGAAGCAGCTCTCAACTCAGTGAAGTAGCTCAAATTGGTAATTGCCAGCCTCGTTCTGATTTCCATATTCAACCCATCCTCGAACCGATTACATTTGTCTTCCTTAGTCGGGGTCAAGGCTGTAGCATATTCCATCAATTCATTGAACTGTACTTCATACCCAACTTTTTGATTCAACAGGGTTTGTACTTTCGTAGAAATCTACAACTCCCTATTTTCTAAGTTTTTCGTGCCTTCTTTCTTTCCTCTTAGGTACTCTTGGAGGCATTTGTTTAAAATTAGGCATAGGAGACTCTCTATTAGCCCTTATTGACTCAAGGTCAGCTGATTCAATGACTTGGTCTCCAACAGCAGATGACCTATAACAGACTGATCACTATACGAATCTCTCACTAGATATAATGTTAAACTACTCCTATATATCCCTAGGGATGCCAAACCATACTCTGATACCAAAATTTGTAACATCCCACTACCATAGAGCATATGCCGAAATTTCAGAGAATATCCGAGCACATACCACACAGAAGCGGCATGCTAGAGCAGTCACATCAAATGATTATGGCATCATATAGAACCTAAGCATTTTGAAGAACTAAGTTTCCTCATATCATTCATAGCCATAAACTTACATTATCATTACATTCCATAATCCATGTATTTACATTACCAAAGACATCTTAGATTATGTGATTTGATTCATAAACATAAACATTCACTCATAAATTATGTTTATACAATAGATAACATGTGAAAGTTCACAGCTTTATACAATGCATACAACATAAAACTGGGTGCTGGACTAAAATAATCTAACTAGACGCTTCAGAATCAACTGACCAGACCTTTGAGCTATTCTTGGTTCCAAAATAGACAATACTAGGTTGTTACTAAATTGTCTTAAAAGCTAAGTCACCCCAGTACCTAAAAATCAACGTCGCAATTTTGATGAGTTTGCGAACTCAGTGAGTGAACCATCATCGATGTACTCGCTCATATCAAAACACAAATATCACGAGTATAGAACCAATTTCACGAATATATCACATTATTCAGAATCAATTCTCATCCATCACATCACTTAGTTTGTATTCCAAATTACAATATACACATCATATTTCACAAGCATAGTAGGAATATAAGCATTTCATAAAGTCATCTCAGAACAATCCAATCACTCGTCTTAATTATTCATGCCATCAACATATAAACAAGTATTATATCACTATTCAACACAAATCAATGGTTCTTTCCAATCATTCTCAGGATACGTGTAAGGATATATATATGCAAATGCACATGAGACTCCACTTATATTTTTATTTTTATTGTGACCAAGCACCAATTTAACTGTCCTGTATCCATTGCGGATACGAGACTCATTTCAGATATTAGCCCGTACCCATTGTGGAAATCAGGCTCATTAATTATTGAGCCTATGGCTTTGTGTGCACATTTTCTGAGCTTTAAGCTCTTTTTCACATTGGTCACTTTGGTCATAACTCCTTTATCTGATCATGCATATTAATGTCATGAAATGCATCATTTCACACAATATACTATCAATCATTTTCATTTAGTATGCACAGTCATTTATCACATTCATCAGATCTATGTTTGGCATTCAACATTCAGTTGAGCACTCATTTTTCCATATTCACAAACAAATAGACAACACTTCCAATACATTCCCGAATATTGGACTCCTTAAACTATCAATGTCCTGAATTATCACAATCTCATAGATAACAATTCAATAATTGGAATCTAAATAAAAACAAATCAAATATAGTGAGAAAACATCTAGGTTGATTCATAGTATGCTCCAGATTAGCTAGTGCCTTGAGGATATGGAAATGTCTGGATGTTGTAGATCAATTTTTGCTTTTATATCATGCAATACACACATATCTACACATTACTAACTTGTTTAATCAAATGAGTGCACAATCATACACATATATATATGCGTTATGTTTAGTGCATGCTCAATTGACTATCCTAGGTATGTAATCTTATTCACAAATCTTGTTCATTCATTCGTCATAGCTTGTATGTATCCTATTTGCAATTAGGTTTATGCCTTAAGAAAACTTGATTACTCCAGATTCATCAATCATTTATTCACCAATCCTTTTTTGGAATTATATATTCACACAATTTCCCAATTCTCATTCATTCATAGCTAATTCACATCTCTCACATCCTTTGGATCACATTTGCATCTATAAGAACACCTTCATTCCTTTAACAACTCACAATTTTAGATTTAGATACATTGATCTCAAACAATCCATTCCTTAAGTTATAACCTCAATCAAGAACCTAAACTTATCAAACCTTTAACCAATTAATCCAACAACAATCTAGGTTCATTTCAAGCCTCAATCAAGTCCAAATACAGCAAAGTAAAGTAACTTATCCTTAGTTGGTTCAATGATCACACAAAATATTTTTTTTCAGAGCATTTCCCACGATCATGGGGTACATTTCCACGATCGTGGAAAGATAAAACAGAAAGTTTCTCGCTTTAATGCATTGCCCACAATCGTAGGAAGGAGCTTATGCAGCTTCCACAATCGTGGGATCCGTGAACAGAAAGTTCACCATCCAATTCCTTCAAAAAAAAAATTCCGGATTCTTACACCATCATAATAGTCCATTGATTATGCCTCAGTTATATCTTAATTATACTTCAAATTCCAGTCTAAAATCATCCATTGAACAGACTCTAACCTGCGGTTTCATACATCAAAATAAAATCAATTCATCCATCAAATTTCCAGAACAACTTCATCATCAATACCACAACCAAGTTCATCCCTATGTAATCATCATGAATGTTAGACTAACATGTGTCACAATAGATGAATAAATCACTTACTTGTTCAGCTTAAAACCTCCTCAATCATCAAGCTAATTTAGCCCTCCAAACATGCAAGGATAAAGCATACTCCAAGAATAAGAAGGAAAGAGAAGGATTTCTCAACACAAGATGAAGGCTATGAAATTTTGGCAAAAATTCAAAGGTTACGGAGGTGGTGTGAGAGTGTTGTTGGTGTGAAGAAAGAAGAAGGTGGCAAGTAACCAAAACATGAAAGATGTCTTTCAAGTGTGGAGGTCATGGGGTGCAAGTGTGTGGAGAGAGGTGAGACACATGTCATGCCACTTGTCAAATAAAGGGCTATGTCATGTGTCTTCTTCTCATGCTACCAATTGTCACCTAATGTTTGATCCATTTGTCACATAATTCTTAGGCCACTTTTCACTCATGTACTCAAGCCATTTATGTCCCAATTAACTAAGCCATTTGTCACTTATTCTTACTGTCACATGTCACCATTTTATAGGCCTATTGAACCTAAATTCCCGTGTATCATTTTGTCTTGTCCTTTAACATGTTTCCTAACATATCACCTTATCAATCACTCAATTGTAACAATAAATTCCCATTTCACTCATTATAATACATTAACCAAAATTCAAGTCATAATCAACACATAATTACTTCACAATCATTTAAGATCTTTCATACCTTGGGATATGTCAAATGAGTGCGTATACTGTTTTTACAATGTCTTTAAATCATGATTCATGTACAGATGTGAATATAATGCATGCAAATGAAATGCACTTCATGAATTCTCATATGATATGCATCAATCTAACAATTAAATCCTTAAGTGTAGAAACGAATTATTACAAGAATGGTCCTAAATTAGATTTAGATATATTTATAATTTATTTAATTTTTGAATATATTTATCACTTAGACTAGCATAATGTCTTAAAATATGAAATTACACTCTCTTGAGGTGCAATAACTTATTCATCAATGGGTTAACCTATATCTCTACCAAGCAAAAACCTTATAATTGCATTAAGATCTATGAATTTCCATAAAAAGTTTCACCTTAATGCTAAAAGATCATGTAGGTCTATTTCTAGTAACCCATTCATCCCTTATTATCTAAGTCATTATCCACTCACTAGTAGGCTCTCTTGAGGCATCTATAAATGAATTTAAATTAGGTCAAAACAAAAATAAGAAAAAATCACATTAAGAATAATCAAATAATTTCACAAATATAAATCCTATATCTTAAACAAAATTGAATCAATCTATACTAAGATAAATACTAGGGTTCTCTCCTATTTGGACATATAAAATAATCTACCACTTGTTATGTTTAAAACAACAAACATAATAGAGAAACCAAAATTAAAAATTTAAAAAGTCGTAAAGTTAATTTTAATATTTTAATGCAAGCTCTAAGTTGCTAGGATGACTGGATCTTCATTTCCCTTAAAAATGATTGTTTTTTCTCCTCTAGAGTGTTTAAAATAAAGAATAAGAAACCTAAGTTTAGAATAAAAGAATAAGAAAAAGATCTAAACTACTTAAAAATTATGGTTTTGGAGCTTTCTAAAAAAGGATTAACTATATTTTTCATAGGAAACATAGTCTGAGGCATTATCATGCCTTAAGCTCTAAATCTTTCTACCTAACTTCTTTACATGGGTTGAAATATTCTCATATCTTAGGCCGACTACAACCTTGATGTTGTCTGAATCTTTCAAAACTAAAAACATGAAGGTTTTAGATGTCTTTCTCATATTTTCATCTCATCTTAAATCATCTAAATCAAAGCTAAAATGAGAGAGTTATGGTCAATCGAATAAGTGTTATCAAAGATGTCCAATATTGCCTAAATATCTTCATTTTTCTATAAACATCTCTATTTTCATCCTTCTTGTCAATGATCATGTGCCAAGATATGCTTAGTCAAGATTTATTTTCCTTTTCATGTTTTTTCATTTGAAATATTCTCTAATTCTTGATAAAGCTTATCCCAAAGTAATTTCTTTAACAATTACCTATAATATAATAAAAAATTAAACCAAGGTAATTTATACATGAAAATTAACAAAATACTGAGTAAAATTTGTGCATTTTCATAGACACACATAGAAAAAAACAATGCAAAAATATGCTTTAAGATCGATTTGAAATAAGAATGCAATAGTTTTGTAAACTAGTAACTTTTGATAATAATGGCAATTAAAATATGATCTTAACCAATATCACTTACCTATGGAAATCACAAGGCCTTTAAACAAATTAATCAAGTTTAGAGACCAACTAAAAATATCATAGCCTTAGAATGCATCTTTATTATTAAAAAAAAAAAATCTTTGAACCTCATCAACCTAAATTAGATAATCAAGAACAAATCATTCCTTGACAAACTACCCAACCTATAGAAAAATAGAGGGATTGCCAACTAAACAAAATGTTACCTCCCTAAATGTTGTGCCATACAGATTACCGCTTGAATAAAAAGTTTTTCCCTTAAATATTTATCCAATATCTATATATGAAGCATTGAAGTCATCAAACTTGAGGAGTATAACCTTATGATGATGTGTTTTATTTTTAAACATAAGTGTAAGGTATAGGCCTCGTTTGGATACACCCAATCAGTTATTTTTTTAGCTAATTGGTTATTTTTAGCCGGTTGACTCTACAAACTGCTGATAAAGTTGTTTGGATAAAAGCTTTTTCATCAGTTGATTGAAGAAAAACCGCTAAAGATGAACAAGCTGCTTGTAAGCAGTGTTTGGGGTTGTCAAGTGGAGAATCACTGCCCACCGCAGACCTCTCTCACTCTGAAAAATTTTTCTAACGATTTTTATCAAATCCTCCCAGCTATTATCCACTCACTGTCGTCTTCTCATGCCTATTGATCTCCCTCTCCACTTTGCCTCCCCCGCCTGTTGCTCTCCCTCTCCACCACGCATCCGCCTGCTATTCTCCAACGAACAAAAATTTAACTTTTTTTTAACAAATAGATTGACAGTAAGAAGGAAACCATCAAACAAACAGAAGAAAAGAAACGAACCCATGAAAAAGAATATGAGAAGAGGATGATGCATCATCACTAGTGTCCCGAAATCCACTGAAAGTAATCCTGGAATGGAAAATATTACGCTTTTAATCAACTCGAACGTTTTGTTAGGAATTGAAATACAAATGAAAGAGAGAAAAAAGAGAGTAGAGCTATGAGAGAGGATGGTTCGTTTGCCGACGTTGGAGGAACCAATAAGGAAGATGACAGGGAGGTTTTCTAGAGGAGTGGGCCGAGAGCTTTCGGCCATTGGGACAATAAAAATTGAAAACCCTTAACCCCTAATTTGATGTTAAAAGAATTTTTACATGCTATAGCTCTGACCATACTACACCAACAACGTTCAACCTCAACTCTAAGATTTAATTACAATAAAAAAATGTTCTCTTTTGATGATTCCAAATATTACAGAAGAAAGGAAAATGATAAATTTG
>JANZLH020000396.1:2659107-2671406 GCA_026770325.2 Erythroxylum fimbriatum
TGTAGTTTTGTAATGGAGAAAACCCTAGAGAGAGAAAGGGGTTAGTGAGGAAGAAGAAGATGGTGAAATCCATAGGGCTTTTGGGTTTCTAAGTTAGGTTTGGAGTTTTCTAACCTAGTTGAACCATGGGTAGGTTAGATTGGAGCTTGATTAGGGTTTACGGTGATTATGGAAAATTGGGAATTTTCCAATTGAATTGAAATTCATGGAATTTTGTTGGTTGTGTTAGGAAATCAAGAGGCTAACCAAGAGCAAAAGGAAGGGAACCATTGCAATTGGATTTTAAAGAGTTAGAAGGTGGGTAAATTATTTATAGTTATTGTGTAACGAGCAAAATGCCTTGTTTATGTGTGTATGCTTGATTTTTCCATTTGAGAATTGCTATGATATGGAAAATGCTATATGATGTGCTTTATGCTATGTCATTCATTAAAACATGTATGACATTTTGAAATGATTGAATTGTGACAATTATCATGTTATGTCATGAAAGATAAATGACTTTTGTATGATGAGTTATGCCCATGTCATACCAAAAAGGGTATGACATTTTGAATTGAATATGAGCATGTTTATACTATGCCTTGTAGTATGGCATTTTGATTAAATGGAAAGAACAAAAGTATGAGATTATAAACTTATGGAGAATTGATTTGAGCATGAAAATGTGATTATGTGCTTTATGTGGGCGAGAGAGGAACTGTTTCGTAGTCACGTGCACGTCGACGTAAAGCCTTCTCCCGACTGCCCGCTTGTGGCCCACGAGATCCGAAAATGGACTCGTTTCGTTCACGGTGCAAACCTCAGTTTTGCCGTTTTGTTTCACGGAACCCTCGAGCCATTTGAATTGTGCATTTGCATTATGATGTGTTAAGTTATACTTTGAATTGAATTTCATCTAATATGTGATGATGTTATGAATTGTGAAATGTGTATGAATTCTAAATGTTGAATTGTCATTGTGAAGTGTATGCAATGTGATATTAAATGTAAATGTAAATTCTCATTGTGATGTATATGTCTATATGCATGTTGTATATACATATATATGGTTATTTGTGTGGCTCAACGCCAATGGCTATAAATACTTTAGCCACTGAGCTGTGAAGCTCAACCCAATTTTTCCCACTCCTCAGGTGCAGATCAAGAAGGTCATTGAATCCTTGCAGGTATTTGGACAATTCCGAGAGATTTAGCTTTTGTATTGAGTTAGCTAGATTTTTGTAACTTGATTAGCATATTGAGCATTAATCATCCATTGTATTTTGTACTTGTGTAAAGCTTTGATGAAATGCCAATTTGTAATTAAAGCTATGAATGAAAGCTTTGTATGAACTTCATTTGAATTGGAAACGAATTGAGAACTTGAAAGGTTTCCTTTTGTATGATTATGTGATTTTTAAAGTTTGAATATGTTGTATGTGTATAACCTAATTGTTGAGATTGCAAATTGTTTCTTGTTGTTAGAATTAGAAAAACTTGTGTGTTGGAGTTGGAAAGTTTGTGTGTGATGAATATTTGGATGTTGAAGTTGACAGTTATGAGCTTTTACAAGTGAGGATGTTGTATGGGAAGTATGAACTTGAGGGCTTTGGTGAATGATGAAAATTTGTGTGTTATATGAGTTATTTGAGTTGAGATTTGGGAGTTTGATGCATTGAGATTGGTATTTGAATGGTTTTGAAGTTGTTTTGCACTTGAAGGGTTGAATTTGGGGAGATTAGGAGTGTATATGGTGTTAGGATGGAAGTTGGAAGCATTGGAGAGGCTTTGGAAGTAGTTTGGTCCCCTTTGCCCAGTGTATGTCCGTTTAACGGACCTTCTCGGGTGAAAATGGACAGTTTGGCCAGTCTATGTCCGTTAAACGGACATGCATGTCCGTTTAACGGACATTCTCGGGTCAGTTACAGTAAATCGCAATTTTGATCATTTTAGAGGCCGAATCTCGTTTTGTGGTCTTCATGAAAGTTGTAGGTCTAGATGTCTTTTTTCCAATGGTACGAAAATGAAATCAATACGAGATTTGTGGTGAAAGTTATGGCATTCGCGCCAAGAGAGGTTCAAATCGATTTAGGGTATGAACATGGTCTACTCTTTTGGGCATATCTCCCTCATCCGACCTCCAATTGAGGTGATTCTTAGACCAATAGATTCCTAAGACATGTATCTTCCTCCCAATAAAAATTTGTACCATTTGGAGTTGTATCGAGAGAGTTTGCATTAGAACAAGTGAGGGGTCGGGTTGAAGAGCATAATTGGAGTATGTACACACTTAGGCTTTTTAAGCATATCTTGAGTTGTAGAACTCCAATTGAGGTGATTCTTTCTTCAAATCAAATTAGAGACCTAAAGTTACAAATTCTATGAAGAAGTCAAATTGAAATTCAGATTTTAAGTCTTCCAAATTATGTTCACAATTAGGAGAAACGAGTTTGTGCATGGCGACTAATTTGTATGGGCACGCCATTGAGCATATTGCGAGTCAAATTTTTTGGGATATCATGAAAATGATGTTGTACTGATGATGGAAAAAAAAG
Organism: Erythroxylum fimbriatum; assembly: GCA_026770325.2. Taxonomy (NCBI): domain Eukaryota; kingdom Viridiplantae; phylum Streptophyta; class Magnoliopsida; order Malpighiales; family Erythroxylaceae; genus Erythroxylum; species Erythroxylum fimbriatum. The sequence goes on from JANZLH020000396.1 coordinate 2,661,645, forward strand.
GTTAATTGAAGTAACCTTTTAGGGTTCTATGTGCACGTCTTATTTTATGATAATTGGAGCGATCGTTGGGCTTCAGAAACGGGGCCCAACATTATCCAATTTAGCTTCTGTGGAATTTGGTTTCTCTTGCTGGAAACCGGATGGCCTTTAAGGTCAGAATTGACCTACAACATTGTATGAAAATTTTGGATGATTTTTTCACCCTGGATTGTACGTGTTCGAATAAGGTTGTTCCCTCCTCAACCACGACCAAATTGTGCTCCCATTTACTGAACTTGCTTCGTTTCATTACCTTGCATCAGGAAGCAGTAGTTGGTATCATGATTGTCTTGGTCGCATAGCTCGAATCTTTATTGAATGGCCTTAATAGTGGCTAAAGAAGAAGCTTTCATATTGTTCAGCTGTCGAGTCAAGTTGTTGATCTTAGCTTGCATTTCTGTAATTGGTTGAACAACTAAAGCTCCCTTTTCTCACAGAGGGTTGTGAGTTGTCTACTCCTGTTATTCATCCACAAACAGCTATTACTGGACATTTCTTCAAGCAACTCCTCCGCTTCATCAACAATCTTTTTCAAAAGTGATCTACCCAATGCTACATCTATGGTACCTCTCATGGGTGGATTGACTCCGTTGTAAAAGATCTGTAAAAGGAATTCTTTTGGTAGGTTATAGTGTGAACACCTCCGTTGCAAATCCTTATATCTCTCCCACACCCCGTAAAGTGATTCCCATCACTCTATTGGGAGTTTGTGATTTCTCTTACCATCTTTGTATTTTTAGTGAGGGGAAAATACTTGTCTAGGAACGCACGTACCAATTGCTCGCATGTTGTCACATTCGAGGGACTGAGAGAGTGATACTAAGCTTTGGCCCTAACCCTTAACGTAAAGGGAAAAAGCCTCATCCTAATCATGTTTTTTTGACATCCCATGATATCGAAAGGTATCACATATTTTGAGGATGTTCACTATATCTGCATTAGGATCCTCACTAGTCAATCCGTAAAATTGCATATTTGTTTACAACATGTTCAGTAGGGTCACTTAATTTCAAACGAAGGTTCTTGAACCGGAGGTCTAGCAACTTCTTGATTGGTTGCATTAAATCTCAATCTCACGAAATTCATGAGGGTACGAGGTTGGACCTGGCATTAGACCTAGCATGCTGAGAAGCAACTCACTTGTCACTTGTAAACATTTGTCTTAAGTCCTTCTTCATTAGAATAAACACTGAAGTGATAAGAAATTAATTGCAAATCTTATAATAGCAGACAATACAAATTCCTACCACTGGGGAAATCCTTTCTCATTAAACTGAGGACACATGCATAATTGTAGATAAACTTTGTCACCTCTTTTGCTTTCTACACAGTCTCATCAATAATTGAAAAATACCTTGCATGTACTATATTTTCGAACATCAGGTCAATGGAATATGCAACACTAAAGGTCTAATAAAAAGAGTTATACTTTCATTGCAGTATTCTTCCATCTGCTTTATAAGTAAAATCATTATCAGTAATGAATTGAACAATATTTTATGGCCCAATTTCATTCACAACTTCATCAAATATCTAAAACAAAGTATCATCATTCCTATCAAGGCTAGATGCATCAATAGACTTCAAAAATGTTATCCTCTTTGTAGAATAAACTAAAAAATTAATAATAGATACATTTCTTCTATTTGTCTAACCATCGTATATGATTAAACACATATAAGTAACCTAAGTCATTCTTCTTTCATCCAAATAACTTTTTATTTCATAAATAAAAATGCTCAGAAGTTTATCTCTGTAGTTATCAATTGAAGGAACTTTGTATCCTAAACTACAGGAGGCAATAGCATCCAACATAGGCTGATAATAATAATATTAGGTAATATTGAATGTTATAACTGAATCGTACCACCATCTAGTCATTTTCATGTCCATGAACCACTTATTTAGCTTGTAAAGCACTACAAATTGAAGGCTGAACTCTAAAAATTATTTATGGTGCAAAAGTTGTGATTTCAATTCCCTAATTAATCAATAATAATTAAACAATTTAATTAAGTCATAGAATTAAAGTTTGCTATGATACCACTAATGGAAATTTGAGACGGGGGCCGATCCCGACTATAGCCAAATAATTATATAAATTTTTTATATTTTGATTTTTCAAAAACCAAAGTAACTTAAATTCTACAAAATAATTAACTATTAAATCATAATAAAACATGAATCTTAATCCATACCTTAGTCCGAAGCTTGATCATATTCTTGTTGTACCCCTCAAACCGTTTCCAAATTCGATCCATCTCAACCATCATAGCCGCATAAGTTTTCAGCCTTTAACGGTATACACAAAATAGGTTGAAAGAATTCTGTAACTCTTACAATTAGAGTTAAGCAAGAAGTGCAAGCTTCATTAGAGCTTAAGACTATTTATAATAAGGTTTGGATATTTTAGTAATTTAATTAAAATTAAATTTTAATTTCAATTAAACTTTAATTATAATTACAAATAACTATAATTAAATAATAATTATGCCCACATAAGATCCAGTATCTCATGTTGATCTTTATTTATTAAATATCTCATATTTAGTCATAAAGTTTCTTAAACTTTATTATCAAGTCCAACTCGATTAAAATATCTTTGCTCTCTTAAACTCATTCTTTATTTAAGACTCAATAGGTTCCTTAATATGTTGGCAATAATTATAAATTCTAATTCTAATTCTTAATTAGAATTAGATAAATTAAAACTCATTTTAATTTTCTTTAAGTCTCCAATTAAAAATTTTATAATCATAAAGTAAGATTGGAGTCTAGTAACTCATCATGACCACCTAAATATTTAGGAATGTCATAGTTTTGACAAACCTTTTTGTGCATGATTTTTCTGTATAATATAATCCTTTCATTATACAATGTTCCGATTAGATATAAAGTATGAAATTAATGTCAACTTTATTTTTAGTCCAATCATATTAGTTCTTTGTCATTAGCTATTAATTCAATTAATAACATTTGTAAAATATTTACAAAATATCATTCTACTTTAGCTAAAAATTTCTCGAATCAATACTAATCGAGAAAAACATAACATTCTCCCTAATTACTTTATGGTGATGAATCTTATCTTGACCGCTCAACTACCTCTATATAGTTCACGCGTCATCCAATAACTATTGACTGAATGACCTATGAATAGAATAGGTCATAAGTAATATCAAAAGATAGCAATCCATATACAAGATAACTTTGGAGACCTCAAGTCAAAGGATCATTTATACAAACATCACAATGAGAATTTTCATAGACATATAAGTAATGTTCCAAATAAATTTTTCATATCGGGTCAGTTCAATGAACTTGTTCTCTAGCAAGCATCTATACGCTTGTTTAAGTACTCAATTCTTTAGCCTATGAGATTGACTATTTTCTTCACAACGAAAAACATAATGTTTGCTAGTCTTTTTAAATTCTATTGATATCTAGTCTTAATATAATAATGATTATGAACAATTTAGGAATAATACATAAATGTAACATGAATCTCATAATTATAATCTTATTATAATTTTTTTTTGCAATGTATAATTTTCTCATGTACTTTATCATATACATTTAAACATGTACAAGATAAAGAATGTCTTTAAATTAATTTATCACTAAACTATAACCAACTGATTGGTTGTAGGGCATAAACCAATGTATTCTTCATCATATTAATTTATTTGTTTATATTTAAAAAAATTAAGCAGCACTCTGCGAGTTCTAATGTTTGAATTCTTCCTTTGATACTTGGCATAATTTTTGTACGAAATAAACTATTTATTGTAGATTTTTTAATCTTCAAGACAAAGGACATGAACCTATCTATCTAGTTCAACCGTTTATTTGTAGTAAACCCAAAGTTCATCTCTAAATCAAAAAAACTTTGGTAGCTTTCCATTAAATCTTTCTATATATTTTTACAACTAGGTGGAACGTTGACTCGTTTCCTTTTATGTTCTTTTTTGTCATTCGTATTTCACACATACCTCCTCCTGAGACCGGAAAAAATATTCATAAGATACTTTTCTAATATAGGACAATTCACTTGCAAATTTTTAACATTAATTTAGCATCAACCTTTCTTATCAATTACATTAATTATATTTTCGGGATTAATCTTTTTTACCTATATTTACTTAATGTAATTCACACTGACTAGAAACTTATTTGACACAGAGAAATCCAACATCATATCAAGTTTTTTTCCTCGTAGTATCGAAATTGATTAGCTCCAATTTACCCCTTATTGGATGTGGTACCTCCTACTGAAACTTGGTAGGAAAAGAGTCTAGAGAAAGAAAACTCTTGGGGAACTTGTAATAAAGGGTTAGAAATATATTTTTAATTCTCATACATATTCGTAGAGCGTGCTCATTTTCGGATGCCCTTAAAAAATATAACTTCTTGAATCCAAAAGCTTACATGGTGACTGGTCCTCTTCAATGAGCACCTGTTGTCGTGCCTAGCACAAGTTACGTAGTCTGTTTGGATCATAACCAGTTACACGACCTTAATTGGGTGCTACGGTGGCATGGCAATTTTGGACGGCACGCAATGCTTTCCTATGGTCCAATACCATAGCCAGACACTGCATATAAGGGGCTCAAAATTTTTTAAAAAAATTTTGAGGGGCCCAAACCCCAAATAATAATATTTTTATATAGAAAAAAAAATTAAAAATTAAAAAAATTTAACTTTTTTTAAAATTTTGGGGTCCAATGAGGCTACGTCCCTGGTTACATATTACCCATTCCGCTCGTCTTATGCTGGAGGAGTTCTAGCATGCTTCTTCAACATTGCAGGCAGCAGCGGCACAAGTCCAGGCTGGTGTGGTTCCCGTTCGTTTGGCCCAAGTTCACCACTACGCATCTTGGCTTGCCTATGTTGATGGTGCTATTTTTGAAACTTTAGATTTTGTGGGTTATGGTTTGGCTATAGAAGATGCAGAAGGCAACTTTTCTTTAGCCATTTATGGCTATAAGGAAGGTGGTCATCAAGCGGTAGTGGCAGAGGCCCTTGCTTTGCGGCATTGTTTACTTTACGCTTCCGATTCTTTACTTGATTCTGGTTGTGTCTTTACCGATTGTCAGTCCTTACATTTCGCTATTAATTCCTCGTGTGAGGATAATTCTGCTTTTGATTTGCTCGTGTTCGATTGTAAAGTCATTCTTATTTCTAGGCCGGATATTCAGGTTTATTAGATTAGGCGTCAAGAGAATATAGGTGTGCCCACCTGCTAGCGCGTAACTCTATTCGCCATGGCAGGTTTCGTCTATGGGTTGACATGCCCGATATGTTGTTTGAGATTTATTCTGGTCGCTTTTAATCATATTACCTTTCTTTTTCAAAAAAAAAAGAAAAAAAAAACAGTTACACGACGATAATATTTGCTAATAAAATCGTGACCTGCAATAAGATCTCTTTAATTATTAGGAAGATGTGATGTATTGAATCTTATAATGTTGCCCTCGTGATTTTATTTGATTAGAATTATGAAGAGTAGATTACGTCTCCTGATTATGACACAAACCCAGATATGCTTGGGAAGGAATAAATATAAACTGAAAAGGTTTATTTACAAGATAATGATCCAAAGCTGGTGAAGTTAGATGCTTAATAATTAATCAGTTGATGGCACCATCTCAAGTGAGGAACTGACAAAAAGTTCTAACCACAAAAGATTAATTTACACTCAAGATGTCATACAAGAAAGCTGGTCACATACATCAACTGGGCATTATGCATTATGGACAACATTACATCATTAAAGTTTGTAGTGCCAACGTAGTGGTTGGTAGTGGTGGTGGGTCATAGAGAGGACCCTTTTCTTTTATGGACCACGAGCTCGTTGATCCTCTAACTATGAGGAAGAAACAATTGATTTGGTTTAAAGCCTATTTTGTAGCGAAGAACTGCATAATTATATTCAAGGATAGTCCTGAAATTAAGCCAAAACTTGATGCGGTTAAATAATATAGTAATTCTACGACCTGGGCCATCTCATCTCATCTCATGTGTTACAAATTAGAGCAATTAGTTAGGCATCAGTTCCTGATACCTTCTTTTTATTTGTCCTTCTCTGGGGAGTATATATCTAATTAAGTAGCCCTTTCTTTTTTCTTTCGAAAGAAAAGGAAATGCAAATATGTTTCCCTTATCATTTCTTTGCTAATGATTTGTCGACACCTTCAATGAAGTTGGGTTGCCACCTGTTAAACTAATTTAATTTAAATGTAATTTATATATTAATTGACAATTGACATAAATTTCTGATGAAAAATTATAAGAAGTTCTTGCTCTTTAACCTAGAAATCGCAACTTACAATCGTCGAAGATTAAGACGACTTAAATGATCCACCGCCACATAGTTTGTTCTTTCTTCTGTTTGGAGAATAATACTTATTTTGTATGTTCTTAATTTCTTGGTGTGGTATGTCAAAATATATAATTTTTCTATGGAAGTGGGAAATCCTGATTGAATGCATCTTTTAGGTATATAGATCGAGCTTTGTGAGTTTGACGACCGAGCTTTATATAAGAACCAGCAACAAATTGTTATTAATTAAGTAATATTTTTAGCTAAAGGGTTATTTTCAAATCACCAGGTGAAAGGGATGATTGATCTCTTCAAGCTACGATTAATCTATTTTCAAGGGATTGGAAAGTAGCCCTACACTTAAGGGAAAGGGTTCTGCGAGATTCGGGGCTCCCACATCAAAGAAAATATTAAACAAAGAAAGTGGCAATCATTCAAGAATGCTAATATACAATGGAACCATTCATACAATCTTTGGTCATATTTTAGCCTCTAGAATAGATTCTGCCATCTTACAATTAGGAAATAAGCAGGAAGTAATGACCAGACGAGCAATTCCACATTCTTGTATAATTTAATCTTCAAGATATTTACTATTTCTTTTGTCCTTATGAATAGTCAAATATGGAGTTGGCTAGCACACTCTAAATGGAGGGGAAATTTCAGTTGTTAATTACTAATTAATGAGAACAGCCTCACAGTGCAAAGATCAAAGATCAAGGCCCTTAGTCGACAATTCGAAGGGCTTGTTATGCTGTGTCCACATATATTACGAACTTTTGCTGACAAAGTTACCTAATACATGACTTTTATATCTACTGATTCACATATCTTGGACTTAGTGCAGTCTAATCGTGGCATGTAGGTAAACTTGATATCTACTTGCCATAGCACAATTGGATTACAGTATTCAAATCACTGATATGCCTCACAAATCACGTCCAAGAACCTGTTAATAGGAAGTTAATTCAACCAAAAAAAAACAAGAAACTATCTTAGAATAAATATTGTTGATAGGACGTTTGAGTCTTCTGGTTAATTTACAATGTTTTTTTTCTTTCCTAGCACATGCCCTCTTTTATTGAGGCAGGATCTTTTGTCTAATATTACTCTATCATATTCTGTCCATTGAATTCCAGCCATTTATTTATGTGGGTTTCAAATTTATTTATGTGAGTCCCGCATAAATGAATAGTTAAGATTCAAATGGACAAAATAGAACAGGATAATACTGGACAGAAGATCCAAACTCTAGTTTACCTGTATATTACCATTTTAGAAGCTACCGGCATTCCATCTACACCCATTACAGGATGAGGTCACACACACACTTTTTATTTTTTTGAAGTGAATAACAACACACACACACAATAAAAGGACCATGTTCTCCACTAATTGAGACTTTACGACTTCTATCGATGTGTGATTATTAGGGGATCAATTTTACCATTGCATAATGATTTGTATGTCCATAACTTCAAATTAAAGTTTGTTTTAAAAAAAAGTCATATTTCCTGGTAGATAATTATGCCCTTACGACGTTTTATATATAGGTGGACTCTTTCTATGCTTAGAGATTCCAACTCCTTGGTAGACAAAGAATGATAGTCAACAAACAGAGACATTAATAATTGAGGGTTAAGAGTTATAATTAGATGGATAATAAAACTCTTTTCGACTTTTTTCTTGAACACGTAAGTTATTATAAACAAAAATGAAAGAACTTGTTTAAAAGCAACTAATTAACAAATAAAGAATTAAGGCAGCAAGAGATGTAATGCATGTGCAGATTCTTGAAGTAAGAGAAACTTGAGAAGTTGTGATGCGTCATACTCATACATGCATGCATGAGTGCGAAGGCTAACTGCAATAGAATTGCAGAGTTCTGATTTGAACGGATCTATAACATACTACCTAACGTTAAGTCAATAACATCATAGCGCCTACTTTGCATGTTGGCCCCAGAGACAATAATAAATAAAGAATGAAAGGATCGATGCATTACATATAGGAGCGTCAGCACCTTAATTTTGTTTCAATCACATTTGCTCCATTCCATAGATCCGTTTAGCTGGAAAACCATATGAGGAAGGCCTCCAAAATTTGCCAATGAGTTCCAACTCCTTTGACTCTTCGTATTTAATCTCTCTATTATTGAATTTGATTACATGATTTGAATTTTATAAAATAAAATGTTATGAGAACAAAACTATCAGTTTTAAGCTCAAAACCTTTTTAAAATTAAAGTGTACACGATTCATATTTTTATCAAATTAGAAGAAAAAGGCTTCGAATTAACCGATTGGCACAATCTATTTAATTTGTAGTATAACCCCTAGCTCAAAGTGCTCAACATGACTAGCCATGCTTATAAAATAGGTGAAGACGTGTTATGCCTTCTTCGTGAAAAATTTGAAAGGATAGCAGCGTAAACTGTGACCTGGTACATTAATTTTTTTTATTATATTATCCGGAATGAATTTAAGGGAAGAGGTGTATTACTGGTAGATAGATGCGCTGGAATCAATAATATGTTCTCACGGGGCCCATCACTTTTTCCGGAGAAGTGTCCCAGACGGGAAAAAGGTGAAATTTATTGACTTGCTTTTATGCATATGAATAGAGAGCTTTTGCCTAAGCTGCCCTACCACAATTATTATCAAGGAAAACATAATTAAAATGCGTGGGAGCATAAGCAGCTCACGAAAATTTTGAGATTATTTGACTTCTACATTTTTCAAATTTGTTGTTTAAACGTTATAAAACAAGAAATTATTATTCACCAATTGTCATATGAAAAAACGATCCGAATTAATTGTGCTAATAAATAAATAGCATAATAAGATCAAGCATTGAAATGTCTAAAGAAGAAAAGAATATTAAATGATTCTACTCATTTTTACAAACTAATTAATTTTGTTATAATAGTATATAAAAACAGTATTAAATGATTATAGTTATTTTTAAAAGTACTTAACTTTTATGTGCAACTTTGAAAAATATAACAAAGCTATTAGTTTAGTAATAAATTTTTAGCTTATATATTTATCTACTTAAAATTTTTATATCATTTTTTCTATATATCTTCTGCATCATCTGTAGCGCCCCCTTACCGTAGAGTACACACCGTGACGCCCGTAGGTTATTCCGGTGTATAGTCTACGACAAGAAAGAACTACAAGCAAACATTACGATACTCCACATGGCATCACAATAATAAAACATTAATATGAAATTGCAACTTTTTAAAATCAAACGTTTTCCATTTCATTTCTTCGAACTCCGTAATTTACATAACTGTCAGTTGTATATGTTTGTACATTACTCTGAAACTTAACTACTATACATCAAAACAAAATAACAGTCCTAACTAGGTCATCCAAAAAGAATCCCAGCTGACC
>JANZLH020000396.1:2697879-2710510 GCA_026770325.2 Erythroxylum fimbriatum
TTACCCACACTACATGCATACTTAAAACACTCATTTCATACATTAACCTCAAATATCATTGAAATTTCTCCAATTCATATTACCCAAATAAAACATTTAACATCACTAATTCCTTATTTAATAATTCTGACTTCCAATCAAAGTTCGGGGTCCAACATTTTGGCTATAGATACAATATATTGTTATATTACTCTAATTTTTGCTATCTATTTCTCCCGTACTTCTTGACTTTGTTCTTACACTTAGCTATGTCCTCCTTTTCTTCTCTTTTAAATCCCTTCCTTTCTCTAATAATCCCCTCTTTCCTTTTCAATATTCTTTCTTTTATCCTTCACCCTTTCCTTTTCTTCTCTAGTGTTGTTCTTATTCTTGTTTTTCTAATCCTCCCTCTCTTCTTTTTCTTTCCCTACTCCTTCTATGCATTTTTTAGTTTTTTTTTCCAAGTTGTGCCTTTTCTTTTCCTTTTTGAGCATAATGTTGAGCCTAGAGCCCTAGACTTTTGAACCTTTTCCCCCTCTTAGGAAAAAAGGTTTCCTCGCTCCCCATCCTTCTTCTAACATTATCAGATCCAACGCTTCTATGCTTAATGCTCTTATTAACTAGGCTTTAAGTTTGACAAACACCAAGAAAAATGGGTTCCAAGTTTTGAGAGATTCTTCTGCGTAGCAAAAATTCCACTACTATCTACCTCGTTAGAAAATCGACTCGTTTATAATTGCTCACCTTATGGAAATACTAAAGGAAGGAGCTTCCAAGTGGTATGCAACTTTTATAGGTTCATGAATAAGACGCCACCTGTCCCAGCTTTAAATACCTAGGCTATCAATTACTGGAAATACTTTGGCTTGAGAGAAGTCCCTATTAATGAGGAAATACCTAGGCTATCAATTACTGGAAATACTTTGGCTTGAGAGAAGTCCCTATTAATGAGGAAATTCATTCCTTTTCAAATTTCAATTCTCAGGATAAGCATAAAGTTGCCAACCAATCTTTGTTCAAAGATGAAAGCCTGACATTCAATTCCAAAGTCTCAAGGTGAAATAGGTTCCCCTATGAATCAACCTTCACAACTTGTCGTTAGAGTATTGGACAAATAAAGTAACATAGCTAGTCATTTTAGAAAGCCTCTATGCCTTGATAATGGCACTGCCATCATAATGAGAGTTGATTATGCACATATTTGTATACATATGGACATCTAATAGTACCTTTTAGAGATGATACCTATCCTAAGATTGGATGAGAATGATGACCTGTTTGAGGAATCTGTGAAGGTTTCTTATAATTAGAGACCTGAACTGTAAAAGAAGAAAAAAAAGAAGGAATGGAGACTTTCTGGAAGAAAATTCACTATAGGAGAGTACTAAGAAATCTTGTTTATGCATCTTGTAAGGGATACTAACATTATCAATGAAAATGAAGACGATTTAGACAATTATAACTCTCCTCCTAAAGAACATAATCAAAGTTTTATTTCAATAATTCAAATAAAAATCAAGAGGAACTTCCTCAATCTCCATCTTCGACTAAAGTTATCAAACATCCTGAAAATGGAGACGTGATGTCTCCAAGTTTGTAGGAGGATCCTACACATATGGAGCAATAAAAAAGAAGGAAGTTCAATCTTAATGATTGATATGTGTAAGAATGATGAGCACAAATTAAAGGATTTACCCTTAATAAACACTCATGTGGAGAATCAGATGAGGATTCTTAACTTGTTAGTAGAAGAAAATCATACAGAAAGAAGAAGGGTCCTATAGTAAATCCTAATCTATGACTATTCTCTCATAGAATGTCAAGAGGCTTAATTTAATTATAAAACAACTAACTCTTGCTATTAATCCAATTTTGATGGGGATTTTCAAAACCAAACTAAAGGAGGATAGTTGTAAGAATCTGATTTTTTTTAAAGAAATAATAGAATGTAATCTTTAATCATCAAAGATGTCATAATGGTAGGATTTTAGTATCTTATGATTTGGATATGGTTGACATTATACACTTTGCTATTTGGAATCAACTAATATATCTCTCTGTTAGAAAGAAACTAAAGAAGCTTAACTTTGACCTTACTTTTATTTATTCTTTCAATTATAGATTTCAAAGAGTCCCTTATGGAAAAAAATGAAGGATTGGACATATTTGGTTAAATCCCTTTCGATCTTATTGGGTGACTTTGATAGGATAATCTACAATTTTGAGGTTGAGAAAAACTCATGCTTGAGAAACTTCTCAGAGGACCTTAGAGATTATGCAAGAGACATCTAGGTAATTGACCTCAAAATGGAAGGACAATTTTATACCTAGAGCAATAAGCAAATAGGTTCTTGGTTCTTTAATTAAAAAATTGATAGGGCAATGATGCATGGATATTGGATTTCCATTTTTCCAAGTAATAAAGAAAATTTTGAGAACTTGACGTAGCGCGTTGTAACATTACTCAAAATAACTAAACCTACAACTATAGTAGTTGTGAGTCTAGATTGTTCCCACAGAGAGTATATGTAAAGTTTTTATTATGAAAATAATCGGTGTTTAGGTTATGTGGGTTTTGTTTTATTTCAAATAAGAAAATAAAATGAAACTAAACTAATGAAAACAAATTAAAGAAAACATTAACAAATGATGAATAGAAATGGATTCGTTTGGGACCTAGTCATCGGTTCAATGTCGGCCTACACACAATTAAACACGACCTACACACAATTAAACATACTTCATTGAGTTGCAATGCTTATACGTCTCCTAGCAACTATTACTAATAGGTTGATAACAAGCTCTGTTAACCCAGTTTTCCCTTAGGACGTGTTTAGTTAAAAGATGCTTGTTAATTAAACCTAGCTATCAAACAACTTAGGATAAGATCTTTATATTTAATTGGACAACTGCATTACGAATTATAAAAACAGATTAATCATGGTAATAACCACATAAGCACAGGTCATTTATCTTAGGTTATGTTATCCTTAATGAATGAACACCAATCAGAAACACAAAAATTTCGGATTGTATCCCTAATGATCTAAAACTATTAGTTGCTACAAATAAATCTCAATAAAATAATTATGGATTATATTGAAGATTCTAGCAATATCCAAACACAACAATTATGAATTGTATTCAAGATTCTAATTGTGGGTTCATACATAAACAATCTAACGATAATAAGAATAAAGATCTTTCATACATGAAAACCCAAATCCATAAGCATAGAATATGATTATCAATTCATAAGAGAGAAAGAACAAAAAACAACGAAAGAATGCTTAACTGGGTTCTTCGGCATTGATATCACCTCCGAATTGGCATCGGGAAGCTCAGCCCTCCATGGGTCTCCCAAAGATGTGTTCTGTCTCCCTCTTCATCCTCTCGAAACCCCTAAAACGTTTCCTCCAACTTTTCATAATGTTTCTACCGTCAAAACGATGTTTTTATACCAAAAAATAGGGTTTTTCGGATAAGTTGCAACATGTCATAGGCGTGACAACACTCTCACACCCACGACAAATTTGTCATGGCCGTGAGAAGTTTCTTAAGCCAGACTTATTGTGTTCTTCATTCCTTTTGATACTTTCCTATCTCCTCTTTCTTAAATCTTTCTTCTTCTTGGTCCACGAAGACAAGAGAGTGTGAATCTCAAGAAGACAACTTAAATATTGTGTTTTCGACTCACTTTAGCTCTTTCGCTTCCAAATTGTACCTAAAATAAAATATGAACTAAAGTGAGTGTCTTAAGTATTTTAAAACATTAATCAATAAGTGTCATAGATTAAATGTATTCATAATTAAGCACCTATCAATTTCCCCCACACTTTGCTTTTGACTGTCATCGGGCAAAACATCAAAATCAGAGTCACATACCTAAAACATTTACTCAATTCTCATATTTTCCAAGAATATATAGTCATAATTAATGAGAAACAAATTTCAAAAACCATATCAAGAACTAAACATTCAATGCTTTCACTCATAACTATTCAACATTCATCACCTTTAGAAATTGAGCAATCTTGAGGTTGACTAGTCAACAAAATGTGTTTAAATATGATAAATTCACGGTTATACTCAAACACCATTCATGATCAAGACACTCCACAACTTTGCATATTATTTCATTTCTTTACCACTAAGATTCACAAGTATAATCACAAATCAAAGGACTTTTCAAGGTTTCAATGTAGGCAAGGGTAAGGTGAGATGCATTTAGGTAATGTAGTGTAAAAGTCATCAAAGCTAATGAAAGAAAGTAACACTTAATATAACATCAAGCGCAAAAATTAACATTCATTCATCACTGGGTACCATCAGTTATGATGAATGGAAAAACTATGTTCACTGCTCAAATTTAAGCTTTCACACCTTAAACCACATAAAGCATAACCAATTAAAGGGATCATGCATTAAAATTGATGATAAAAATATAGTTAAACTATAAGGAGTGATACTTCCAAAACAACATCTACCTTATATGCAACATATTCAAATCATCCATTCAAAACAAGTTTAGAAGGAGAAATTAATCATGAATAAATTTTTAAAACAATTGTATTTGCTCGTTGATACTTTTATTCAAACATTTATTTTCTTTACTTTCTTTATTTTCCTTTTTCTTTCATTTTTCTTTACAAGTTTAGAAGGAGAAATTAATCATGAATAAATTTTCAAAACAATTGCATTTGCTCCTTGATACTTTTATCTAAACATTTATTTTCTTTACTTTCTTTGTTTTCCTTTTCCTTTCCTTTTTCTTTACAAGTTTTGAAGGAGAAATTAATCATGAATAAATTTTCAAAACAATTGCATTTGCTTCCTGATACTTTTATTCAAACATTTATTTTCTTTACTTTCTTTATTTTCCTTTTCCTTTTCTTTTTCTTTTTCTTTTCTTTTTCTTTTCTCTTTTGCTTTCTTTTTGAAAGAAGCTATATCAACATCGGAATTTTATTGATAAGACATAAAATAACATCCTAATAATTATAACTATTCCACAACATGCACAACCCTACACTTATACTCTTATACATCCACAATAATTAATAATCAACAAATGCTCTGCTAGCTTTAAGGCTTAGGTAGGGCATTTGGTTAGGTTTAAAGCCTGTAATGTGGTTAGCATAAAAAGAAAGACTAATAAATCTCAAGGGGGCTTAACAAAGGGAAAATTCATATCAAGGGGTAAGCTATTTGGCTAATGTAGTTTATAAAAAGAAAGAATGTCTATATCATTTCCATGTTAATGCATATGATAAAAAATAAAAATGTGATCTTGAATAGAAAATCAAAGCAAATTCAGGATGTACATGTCATGAAGGTCACACACAAGCAAAAGAAGATGGGACTGATATGGATGTGTTAGTCTATACAAGCTCAATATCTCACTGGCTTGTGTTTACCACTAGTCACTTCTCTTCTAAAGATAATGCATATTGACCAATCACAAAAGCAAAAGTACATGCTAAAGTTTCCATGGATTCTTTTAGTCAATTCACACTCTAATCATGACTATATAACCTTAGAAGTAATAGAAAAATAGAAAATGTTTATTTATTTGTTTTATTCTCTCTCATTTTGTTGAAAACTTAAAAACAAGTAAATACAAATGAACTTAAAAACACACATGCATATAAGAAAGAGAGCGAAATTTTGTTTAGTGTCACTGGCTCGACTCCTTGTTTTTCTCATATGACAAAATTATGATCTTTTGGTGTCATAGTCTACGCTCTCTCCACTTGATGTTATTCAAGATAGGGCCTTAGTTGATGACCTTTAATTTTCAGCATATTCCCTATCTTCAGAATCTTAATCTTTACTAAGTCCCTACACTCTTGGAATATCTCGAATGTATCTTCACCTTTTTTCTGCTAGTTTAATTTCTCCATTCTACTATGTAAAGGTGAAGAGTTAATATTAACAACATTAAGGGACTCAACAATTACCTCTGAGCTAAATGATGTTTCATTTTCTACTTCGAGCTCCTCCTTAACTTCTCCTTCACATGCAATTCCTTGAGTAGTTCTCTCAAGATTCTCAAGCTCCTTCCCACTTTGTAAGGTCTCTACACTAACCTCCTTTGGGTACACCTCAAGTTGAGATGGTTGCATCTCTGCGCTTTATGATGCAAAGCGATTAATAGCTTCCGCCAGCTGAGCTTGCCAAGTTTTGGATTCTAAAACTTGCTTCATGTTGGAATTGCATCTCTTCCTATTGAAATCACAAGGTATTAGTAACACAAACATTAACTAATTCTTCTAAGGATGTACTTGATATAAAGTCAAAATGACTTTACGATTAAAAATTTTGATGATAAACAAAAAGCAGACGAACGAAAGCAGACGGAAGATAAACAAAAAAGCAGACGAATGAAAAGTAGACGGAAGCAAAAGCAGATGAAAGCAAAAAACATACGAAAGATAAACAAAAAAGCAGACGAATGAAAAGCATACGAAAGTAAAAGCAGACGAAAGCGAAAAACAGACGAAAGAAAGCAGATGGAAGCATCAGTCTGAGTTAGTTACAGAACTCAACTGAATAACCGTTTCTTTAAAGATTCAAGAAGCAGTTGAAGACAAAGGCTATAAATATAAATCGAAGTTGAAGACTGCGGGGTTACTGACATACATACAGACACACACGAAAAGAGTGACAAGAATTTACAAAAGTTAGCAAAAATTATACAAACTCTTGAGAGAGATTACTGTGAAAAAGTTAGAGCGATACTTTCTGTAACATCTCGAAACACTTTTTAGTTTGAAAGTAATACAGATAGCTTGAAGAGGCTAAGTGTGAAAGAATACTGATTGTATAGAGACCTGAAGACGCTCAAAGAAAAAGAATACTTGAAAAGTTTTGAGAGATAGTGAAATCTCATAAAGTCATCTGAGGACTGGACATAGCCCACGGTTTGGGGTGAACCAGTATAAAAATTACTGTGTCGAAATCTCTCAACTCTCTCTTTTTCTTAATCGTGATTTTCGATATTATTGTTTTACTCAAGTCTCAAAAAATCTTTTGTAAACGTGATTTACAGTAGTTCTTTTGAAACGAACAAGTTTTGTTTTAAGCGAAAGAATTTTTCTAAAAGGGGTTTAAAGAAAAGCTTACCACAATTCAACCCCCCTTCTTGTGCATCTATCTATCATTGCTGAGTATTGTATTAACGTGTAATTCACTTCACAAGTTTCATGATACATGAATTGCTTAGGAGCTGTTTGTTTTTGTTTTTTTAGATTTTGTCGCGGTTTTTGTAAATTGAAAAACAAGTCTTAAAAACGTGTTTGGTTAAACACGTTTATAATTTTCAATTTTAAAAATAAAAAAATGGTATCTATTTTACGAAAACGTAAAAATAACGTTTTCGTGATTTTTAAAAACACTTTTCATAATCGCTATGCCGACTTCATCTTCTACGTCTTCAACACCTTCAGGTTTGTTTTTATACCTATTTGTTCAATCACGGATGATTCGCATACATTAAGACAAAATTCTACAAACGAGTAAAGAAAGCATCTTCTTGGCCAAAAACACAAAAGCAGTTGAAAGGATAGCATCAGATACACTTCCTCGATTCACTGCTGTATGTACACAGTATATAACAGAGGCTATAACAGAGGCTATGCAGATTTCTCCAATTTTCTTCAGGTTTGCTGCGCAACAGTCAACACAAGTTACATTTCTCAACCATTCACCATCCATGGATGTCCTGCAAAAACCCACAAACCAAATCATAAACAAAAAGGACCCAAATCATACAATAAGAAGTAAGACGCTTAACTAAAGTTCATGAGAAGTAAGACGCTTACTTAGTACTTGTTCGGCAGATAATCTCCTTGAGACATCCTTACAGAGCATCCTTCTTAGCAAATCGTTAGCACCGGAGGACACCGACTCAAAAACCCTTGGTGGAAATCTCAAGTTCCCTCTAAGCACGACTTCGAAAATCTCCACCGCCGTCTCTCCGTGGAAAGGCGGGAATATGGCCAACATAATATACAAGACCACCCCCGCACTCCAGACATCTACCTTCTCACCGTACTCTCTTCCGCGCGAGAATCTCCGGTGCCATGTAGTAAGGCATCCCCACCACGCTGGTGATCGTTTCCCCCTCCAAAACCACCTCCGCATACCCAAAATCGACTAGCTTCACCTCCTCGGATACTAAACTTAAATGAATACCTCATCTGATTCTCAATAGCTTTTTTTCATCTCATCATTTAATGCGCAGAGCTAGTCCTCATAGCTAGTCTTCATGTATCTTTAGAATGGAGCACGTAGATTGTCAAACATCATTTTGCAACTATCATTTAATGCAACAGTAGAGCCTATTTTTTAAAGCTGATTTTTGCATTTATACGTGAGTTTGAAGCCTATTCTTCTCCTATTTCTTCACGTGTCTTCCTATTGATATAGAACTATATTACTTTATTGTCTTCACATTGAAGCCTGTTCTTTACGGTAAAGAACTAAAGAGTAAAATGTATTTGTAAGTTAGTTGAATTTAATATATACGTAGCCTTATTTGTATTAAATATATTTGTTTGTGAATTACGTTAAAGTGGCTTATTATTTTAAGTTGAAGTCGAAATGAAAGAGTGCGTAAATAATATTACTATTATGTTTTTAATAATTATAATATGATGGACATATTTTATTAATTACAACAATTTAATATAATTTTTAATTTATATAATTTTATTATCTACAATTAATATATAATTTTTTAATAATATTTGATTTGCATATATTTAATTTTAGTTATAATGATAATTAATTAATTTAAAAATATAATGTATTAGATTATAATTATTACACATAATAGTACAATTACAAAAAAATAGAAACATGATAATAAAATCAAACATGTTTTTGTTTTCAGTTTTTTATTAGAAATCTCAACCAAATAAGCTTTTGTTTTCAATTTTTATATTACAAATCTCAATCAAACAGGTTTTTATTTTAAAAAAAAAAACAAGAACCAAAAACAGGAAACAGAAACCAAAAACAACAACAGAAAAACAGAAGTGGAACCAAACAACCCCTTAATATTGATTAGCGCATTATTAATTATGATTTATTTTATTTTTAAAAAATTAAATCTGAAAATTGCATGTCTCCCTTGTTTTGTGTGTATTTTTAATATTCATTGGTTTGGGATGAATATTGCCATGTCTATTTTGTTTTTGAAAAGACATCGCTTGCCTTATCCCTTTGTTTTGCTTTTAGAATCGTTTTACCACTTGTTTTGACTTTGATTTAAGTTTCTAAAATTGCTATATATAATGACTTGCTTCTGAATACACAAGATGCATATTCCCCCAACTTTAGGTTTTTGTATAAAGTTTATAGCTTTAGATTGTGTTATTTTGTTAGGTTATGCATGCCTGTTAGTATAAGTATTGGACCTTCACCAGTGATGATGCTAGTCATTAGTGAAGCTAGTGGTGTTAATCGTTATCGGAAAAGGTGACAATAACCCTTAGAGGAAATGACTTGAACCGAGCATGATGGCACCATAAAGATTACACCCAAAGAAGAAGTATCAACGATAAAGTACCAGGAGGCGGCAATGTAGGACAAAGAAAACCCTAGCTTTTATAAAAATGATAGGTGTTGGTCCCACATGCACTCCACCAAGGGGAGAATGTGTTAGAGTTATGTAAATATAGTGCTTTAAAAAGGAATTGTATTTATATATAACTTAATCTTCTTCCACTTACTTTTTTAATGAAAATATTTATTATTAATAGAACAAAGGAGATTGGTTTTATTTATATAAGCATTATATATCTAGTCATAAGGTACCAAGATTCTTTTGTAAATAATAAACATGTACATGAAGATGTATGGGAAACATGTATATTATTATAATATAAATTAGTTGATTCATAGTTGAATAATCAAGTTGATCGCTTGATCATAGTTTAGACTGTAATGTTGCGATTTATCTTTGTGTAAGTAAAAGAGTTTACTTCAAAGGAATGATAAGTTTTATATTAAGCTAGTAGCTGACTATCAATAATGACACTATTAAATGAATTAGGAACCAAGTATGTTTTTAAAGAAAAAAGTAGGTCGTTACTTTAATCTTAAAATATACACCTTAGCATTCTTTATTACGAACCACAATCTTGATGAGTAGTGAACTCGTATGTGTTTCATTATAATTTTTTATATTATCGGAATAGATTTTTACAGAATATCAATTTAGTGTCTGCATGTTAGAATTATTAATTGAAACATGTATCAGGGAACATTTACTCAAATAAAGAGTTTATAATGGTGTCATCACTTCTAGATGTTTTACAGAGATTGGTGATTAAACTAGCGCCAGTAGTTTAATAGACTAGCTACCCATAAAGACTTAACACAAAGCTAAGATTTTGTGTTAATCACCATATAAAATAAAAACGGAAAATCTAGAAGGAAAAACCAACATAAGGACAAAACGGTAATTTTACCCTTTATTGTGTAGATGGCTATAATATGATTCATAATAAAGTTTGCAATTGGACGTCTTATTTGAAACATGTATTCTCATAATATTTAGTAATTCAAGAGTTCAACTAATTGTTAGTAGAATTACATTTTATTAATAAGTTGGAATTAATTCTTATGAGATTAAATTAATTCCGAGCTTATTGGAGCTTGAATTATATAAGTCTAATTAGATTCCTCACTTGGCTTCTAATAAAGTTATTAAGCAAAATAAGAATTATAAATAGAGGTTTTTAAGCCTATGATTGAATGTTAGGCTTGAACTAATTAATTGTTAATTAGAAGCTTAAATAAACATTTAATATTGAGCTAGACTTTAGTTTGATTTGATTAATTAGATTAATTAAATTGAAACAAAGTTATTAAAAAAAGGGAGGGCATATTTCAATTTTTTATGTCTAAATGTGCAGCTGCACAATTTAGCATTGAATTGCTAAATTAAAGATGGTTTTATCATGCTTTATCATCATTAAATAGAGTAATGATCTTATCATTAAACAATTTAATGGTTATCTTTTAATGATGACATGTAACTTTTTAGGTTATTGGTCTTTTCATATAGTCATCGTAAACAAATGAGAAAGTCTTATTTATTGGCTTCTTAATGATTGATTAAAGAATGAAGCGATGCATTGGATGCACATCACTTATTTCTTTCATTTTAACCAAAATTGAGAGGTTGTTCTTTCATTTTTGACTCACTCTCTCCTCTCATCCACGTATAGCTGAAACTTGAATTTTCTGAATCTCATTTTTGGCTTCTTTCATATAAGAAAAATCTCCTCAAACTATTTCTTCTCTTTTCCCACCAAAGAATCTTATTAACCAAGTTGTCCAATAAGAACAAGTAGTAGCTCAGATTGGTCAAGGATACAACAACAAAGAGAGGATACATTGACAAAGAAAATGATACAAAATTGAGGAGTCAAAGCTATAGTAAGGATTCGGAGAGGATACATAAACAAAGAGTCAAAGCTACAACAAGGAGTCGGTATTTCTACCATCTTGTCCTTATGTTAATTATGTTCCTTATACTGTATCATGTATGGCTTGGTATGTTAACTCTATTATCATACTTTTGCTGCATTTTGATTTCAGAAAAAGTTTTGAAATATACCATTTTAGCCACAGCTCGCATTCTTTTGTTTTCGATCCGACAAAATGTTTGATGGTTAGATGCTTTTAGCATATTCACTCACGTAAATGTTCCTTTCCATTTTTATTTATTTTCAAAATTTTAAATTTTAATTGAAGGCATTAACTTATATATGATAATAGTTGTCATTAGAAAGAAAATGATTAACTTTTCTTGTCAATACATGTTATGATAAAGATCATCATCATCATCATCACACAGTCCGAAATCTCGCAATGAAGCAGGGTTTGGGGAGGTTCGATAGTACGCAACCTTATCCCTATATAATAGAGAGGCTATTTCTGGTTATGATACGTGTTATGATAAAGTCACATATATTTAATTCATGCTTTTGAGTATTTAATATTGAATCTAGATTCAAAATATTACAATGTTCAAGGTATGATTAGAAATATATTATTGAGTAAAAGTAATTTTAAGCTATAAGTTTTGAAATATACCATTTTAGCCAAAGCTCGCATTCTTTTGTTTTCGATCCAACAAAATGTTTGATGGTTAGATGCTTTTGGCATATTCACTCACAGAGATGTTCATTTTCATTTTTATTTACTTTCAAAATTTTAATTTTAATTGAAGGCATTAACTTATATATGATGATAGTTGTCATTAGAAGGAAAATGATTAACCTTTCTTGTCAATACATGTTATGATAAAGATCATCAGCATCACTCAGTCCGAAATTTCGCAATGAAGCAGGGTTTAGAGAGGCTCAATAGTACGCAGCCTTACCCCTACATAATAGAGAGGTTGTTTCCGGTTATGATACATGTTATGATAAAGATCACATATATTTAATTCATGCTTTTGAGTATTTAATATTGAATCTAGATTCAAAATATTACAATGTTCAAAGTATGATTAGAAATATATTGTTGAGTAAAAGTAATTGATCCAAGTTTATATGTGTTAGATCAAGAGAGACTTATAATTAATATAAGTGACAAGAATACAATATTAGATAACCGAGATAATCCTTTTATC
>JANZLH020000396.1:2722881-2743261 GCA_026770325.2 Erythroxylum fimbriatum
AGGGGTGTGGCTCGATGGTTGAGAGCGAGGCTTGATTTCGGTTAGGTCTCAGGTTCAATTCTCTGCTAGCCCCTCTTGTAAGTAGAGTGTTCAAAAAAAAAAAAGGTACAATTTATCCCCCCCAACACTTTACAAAATACCTAAGTTAACCCCTATCAATATTTGTAGCACCAATTTACCTTGTAACATTTATAAAATAGAATAATTTGCCCCAAAAAGAGTCACTTCATCAGTTTTTTGTTATTTGGATGTGATACTCTCGTTACTTGAAAACAAGTGACCTGCTAGATTAATGAATATGTCAACTTGGTAGCTGACATGTCATTTATTATGCTATTTTTCTTTTTAAAGATTTTCTTTCTAACTTTTTCAAAAATAAAATATTAATAATTTGATTAAATTTGAAATGCCAAACACCCAAATTCTAGAAATACCTAACCTAATACTCATCTTCATTTTTCTCTCCTAATCTTTGCGAAACCTTCTTCTTCTCTTATAAGGACCTCACAAGTTAGCACCTTTGCAAGGCATCATAAATTTTCCATCCTTATTATGAATAATTTCAAATATTTGCTTCCTTTTGCTAGTAAACTTCGAAAAATAAAAAATTTTGTATTCTTTGCCAGATTCCTATAAGAGAGGTAAGTTTGTTAAGAAAAAGAAATAATTACCTAGAATTGAGGGATAAAAATGTTGAATGAAATAATAAAATTTTTAATTTAAAACATCTCCTTTAATCACTTATCTAGGGCATCTGTTTCTTTCTCAAGTAAAGACAGTTGATTGAGTTCTCTTTAAAAACTCAAAACCAAATTCTCTAGTAATAACAATTATAGCCCCTTTGTATAATATTAGGAAAGGTGGAGACTAAAGCGTCACCACCATGCATAAGGTGGTGACTAATTTGTCATGTGTCACCATCGTGCATCCTTCATGGGGGTGAAAAACATAGTCACCCCAGTGCAATTCTTATGCAATCCTTTAATCTGTCTGTTTTATTATGTGGTAGCTGTTGGTTAATGGGGCATGAAAACCTAAACCTAGACGAGGTTACAAATAGAAAGGATAAGAGGGTGACAGCAATGCCTTTCATTCCATTCTTTGTTCTTCACTCAATACACACAAGAGGCAAATAGAGAGAAAGAAGTCGGAGAAGAGAGAAAGGAAGCAGAGACCAGTCGACTGAGGGGAACAAGAGAGAAACATAGTAAAGAGGGGAAGGTAGTTTGAGCATCTGAGTGAGAACAAGCTGAAGCAGAAGGTGAGAGCTAATGCAGCAAGCTTGAGAAGGGCAAGAGACCGCCGCCGTCACACTCACCGAATCCTTGCTTGCTTATTATATTCATATGTTGCTATGTTTCTTCCTGAAGTTGGAAAGATGGAAGAACCCTGTTCTTTCATTTTCTTAAGGAATAACTCAAATTTATATTTCTTATCTAGTGGTATTATTCTTTGTGGAAAGATATGTTATCTATCTTTGGTTTTATTGGTGTAAGCAGGGAAAGATATCCTTGGCATCTGCTGACAACTCTGCTGTATCGAGCATCCTGACAAGTCCGTAAAGACATCTGCTAGGCGTGACATACCTGATGTTTCTTGATTTCTTAGATCTTTTTTATTAGTATTATTACTTTTATTTTTATTAGTATTATTATTATCTATATTTTTATTAATATTATATTTTAATATCTTATTTATTATTATTATTATTTATTATTTTATTCTTTTCTTTTTTAATTATTATATTCATTATATATCTTTCCAACTGTATTCTTTACATATTTACTCTTTCAACCTATTTCATTATTATCCTTGTTATATTTGCATATAGGTCTACTGGAACAGCCTCTCTACAATGTAGGGATAAGGCTGCGTATTATCAGGCCCCCCCAGACCCTGCTTCATTGCGGAACTTGGGGGTATGATGATGATGATGATGATAATGTTGCTATGTTTTTTGTTGTTACTAAACTTGTTACTTTTATAGCTTAGCTGACTATTACTTGTTATCTCTTCATAGTTCATTTGGTTATTTACTTGGTTTACTGCTTAAATACTTCTTTTATACTGATAAAGATGGGATTGAAGTATTTGAATATGTCGAATCTTGTTATTTCCGTGATGGGCTGATCTCTCTTTCTTGAGGATTAATGTAGCTATTTTAGTCAAGTATGCATGATTGAGGAATTGTTGTTGTCTGATGTTGCTATAGTTTCTGAACTGAAAGGATGTAACAACATGATCAAACTTTTCATCATTTTGGTATTAAACGAAGGATCGAGAGAAGAATTTTAATATAGAACGAGAAGCTATGAACATTTAGGTTAAAAACTAGAAATATATTAACCTAAGTGGTAATTAGTAGTTAGGTTTTCATAATTAATTCGGATAATAACTTGTTGAATACAAAAGTTAGATTAACTGATTATTCGAGTTAATTTAGAACGCAAATGTTAATTTTAGTAAGAAAATAATTTTAGTAAGACAACTATCCAATCAATTCCTTTAATCATGCATATGAGATTAAAATAGTAAAATTAATTCTCAAGAGTTTTCCACTTCGATTAATCTATTCATTTTTGCTCCCAATTAATTTCGTTTACTTTTTAGTTTAATTTTGTGATTTCCTTTAAAGCCTTTACTCAATAATCAGGATAAGGTGTTTAGGATTGCATTTGTTTTTATTTTTTTCAAAGTTAATTTCAATGGACTAATTTCACCTCCGTGGGAGACGACCTTGGGTAATCACTACAACTACCTCGCATCCTTACAAGTAAGATAGCCTAGGTATTTTTAGAACTTATTTGGGCATAATAAGTTTTTGGCGACGTTGTCAGGGAGGTGTTTACCATTTAGACTTAAATTAATTTTGATTGTTTATGTTTGCTAAGTGATTTT
Organism: Erythroxylum fimbriatum; assembly: GCA_026770325.2. Taxonomy (NCBI): domain Eukaryota; kingdom Viridiplantae; phylum Streptophyta; class Magnoliopsida; order Malpighiales; family Erythroxylaceae; genus Erythroxylum; species Erythroxylum fimbriatum. The sequence goes on from JANZLH020000396.1 coordinate 2,725,780, forward strand.
GCTTGTTTGCATTTATTATTGCATACATTTTTTATTGTGTTATTTTGTTAACGTGTTTTGTTAATCTTCGTTATTAATTTAGTATTGTCTTATTTTATTAACATGTTTTGTTGAGTTTTTTGTTATTAATTTAGCATTGCCTTTAGTTAGTTTAAGCTAGGTAGGAGGATTCTAGGAAGTGCACTCAATTAGTTTATACCAGGGAGGAGATCTCCAGATAGTGAACCCGCCCCTTTCATTGATAACATACATCAAATATGAAGACCTCAAGGGGACTCTGAAGACCATCATGAGGAACCCAAGATCAATTTAATAACCAAAAGATGGGTGAAAGGCAGTTAGTGATGAAGGAGTATGCTAGACCTATGATCGATACTGCGACTTCTTGCATCCATTTGGGAGAGGCAGCTAGAAACTACAAACTAAACAGCATCCACTACAACATACTGCCATCTTTCTATGGGGTTCCTAATAAAAACCCTTTGAACTTCATTCGTGAATTCTATACCACTCTCCAAACCTTCCCTTTGGATGGCTTAGACGAAGATCAACTCAGAATGAGATGTTTGTCGTACATATTAAAGGATTAGGCCAAGTCGTGGTTGATGACTGTTCCACCCAACTCATTGACTACAAATGAGGAGGTGCACAACAAATTGAGGAGGTGCACAACAAATTCATGGGAAAATTTTATTCCCATCAAAAGACCTTTGAGTTACACACCAAGATAGCTACCTTCACTTAGATGAAGGGAGAGCCATTCCACGAGGCATGGGAATGCTTTAAACTCTTACTGATATAATGTCCACACCATCATTTCCCGCTTCACATGCTAAACCAATTCTTTTATGATGGATTGATGCAACAGTGCCAATAGACGGTATACATTACAGTAGGAGGACTGTATGAGAGAGGATGACCGAAGAAACATATGTAATCTTCAAAATATTGTGGCTATTCTTAATAAAAAAACATTAGGGGAAGACGAGCTGGAGTTCATGAAGTGAGTTAGAATTAAGAATTGTTATTGCAGTTAGTTGAGTTGACGAGGCAAATGAAGATGCTAACTATAAGGCTACCCCAAAACATTCTAAATCAAGAGGTGTGTGGTATCTGTGGAACTTTTGGTCATGGAGCTAATTTTGTTCGTATTCTTACGAACCTTTGGCAAATAGGGAGGAACAAGTTAACTTATTTAACTGTTTTAAACCAAGGGAACAAAATGATCTATACTCAAACACCTACAACCCTGGTTGGAAACCACCCCAATTTCTGGGAAGACCAACAATCCACCGATGCAATCCCAACCACAACATCAGAATTTTTAGAGACCAAATTTTTTCCAAGGGTAATCCTCAAATGACAACCTACTGAGAAAGCCTTCTCTGAAGGAAAGCCTGAATGCATTCTTTCAGGTCATAACTCAGAATCAAGAAATGAACAACAAGAGATTTGAGTCCTTAGAAGCATCTATCAAGAGAATTGAGATTCAAGTAGGGCAACTTATAGCTCAAATGTGTAATAATTAAAAAGGAAGGTTGCCCAGTCAACTCGAGCAAACCCAAGCAATTATTATTTCGAGAAGTGGTAAAGTGATTGAAAATCGTATTAAGTTTCCCTATGAGCTATTTGATACTAATAATCAAGAGAAGGAAAGCCTCACTAAAGAAGAAGATGAGTAGAATGAGAAAAGAAATGGGATAAAGTCTTTAACTCACATTTAAAAGGGTAAACAACTTAAGCATGACATTAAGGACAATAAAGGACAAAAATCACACAAGGCGACAGATGCTTATCGACCACCAATTCCATATCTAAGCTGCCTTAAAGAATCAAAACAAGATGAGTAGTTTTCTTATCTATATAGCGTGCTTTCTGAGGTTAATATTAATCTGCCCTTGTTAGATGTGATTAAGAACGTTTTGGCTTATTTCAAGTTCTTCAAGGAACTAAGCACCAAGAAATGAAAGTTTGAGCCTAACAAAAAGGTGTTGGTTTCGAAAATAGCAAATGCAATTTTGCAATAACATTTACCCCCCAAACTAAAAGACCCATGATGCTTTATCATGAAAGTATCAATGGGTATGGTGATGAGGCTAAGGGTATGCTTGATCTTGGAGCAAGCTTAAACCTTATGCTTAACTCTATTTATGAAAAAATGGATCTAGGGTAGTTAAGACCTATGAACATGTGTTTACAATTAGCTAATAGGTCAATCTGTTATCCAAAAGGAATAATGGAAGACGTGTTAGTGAAAGTTGGACGATTGATTGTTCCCGTAGACTTTGTTGTCCTAGACATAAGGGAACTGAAGAAGAAAGAAAAGGAGCACTCCATACTCCTAGGGAGGCCTTTTATGGCTACCATTAACACTTTGAGTGATGTGAAGAATGGGAAATTGACCATGACCATCTTGGGAGAAATAGTAGAATTTTCAATATTTAATGTTGAACCTATTCCTACTTCTACTATTTTTGAATATTGTTCTTCTTTTGATTAAGTTAATGCTGCCGATTTTCATTTTACCTTGCAGGAAGAAGAAGAAAAGAAGCTGGACTTGGTTAAAGAGAGTGATGAATGCTACCAATTGCTAGTGGATGCAACTGAGGAAGTGTTTGGAAGAGATAGATTTGAATGTAAAGGAGAAAACGGTGGAATCAATCACTTTGAGCAATCCACCTTGAGCATAACGGTTGAGGTGTCCAGCTAAAAGACATTAATGAAGCACTAAATGGGAGGCAATCAATATAGTTTTTGTTTTGTTTTTCAATTAGTTGTTTGATATTTTTTTAAGTGAAACTTGAACTAATCTGTTTGCTTTGTATGCACAAGCCTACTTTTCAATCTTTTCTATTTGTCTTCCTCGCAACTGTTTACCGCTCCTCAATGTAGTACGCCATGCTTATTTTTGCGCTTCACACTATATTGACACAGCCACCACCCATACTTTCATATCATATTTCTATCTTTTTTCTTATTAGTTTAATGTCTTTTAGTTTTAATGTTTGTCCTTGTTCATGTTATTTTGTGTCTTAGATCCCTCTTTTACTTTTTTGTATCATATTAGGAACAATGTGATGTTTAACTGTGGGGGGAGTATTAGTTATAAAAAAAGTTATTATTTGTGTGTTGTGTGTTTGTTTTCCTATTTAGTAATTAGAGATGCATGGTCATGAAATAAACTTGATTAGGATTAGAAATGTATAGTTTGAGTGAATGAGTATACTTGCATTCTTAGACTAATTGACGTAGATTTCGATTAAAAGTACATTAGCTTGTTGTGATTAATGAATGGCACTTTTCATTTGGTAAGAATTTGAGCTTTTTTGAATTATTAAACACCAAATTCAAGTATTATATGTTGAGAGTGTTCTTTTATGATTGAGGAACTCTAAAACTTGCTTGTAAATACTAGATGAGATCACATAATCTTATACAAACATTGAAATGGTTACGGCAATTAGGATCTATCCCTTAAAATCCACCATAATGTTACCTTTAGTGAACTCCTCTTTTGAGCTTAACATGAAACATTTTCTTTTTTTAAACCCAAAATATGAGCCTTGGCCTTAATTATTTATTGTCTTCATTTTACCTACCATAAGTCAAGTTGAGCATTTGAATGTGTATGATTGGTTTTAGGGAATAATTGTTCGAATAAGTGGGGGGGGCAATCTCTGGATATAGGTGGCTATTGTATTAGGAATGAGTATGGTTGCAGTAATTATCTCTCCTCTATTTGTTTCTTCTTTTGATTTCCTTGTTTTAGATAAATAAATAAATAAAGAGAAAAGAGAAAAAGAAAAGAAACAAAAAAGAAAAGGGAGGAAGAGAAGATTAAAAAAAATGAAAGGAAAGAGGAGAGATATAAAAAGGGGAGTCCTAATCTTGTTAACTTGAAAGGAAAGAATTGAGTGTTTTTTGCTTCATTGTTTATATTACTTTAAATGCTCAATTTGTTTTGTGGTTTTAATTGCAATATTCCTTTTTTCCTACTTTTAGCCTGACCCCATTACAACCAAAATAAAGACCTTCGGATTAATGTTTGTGTTTGATATGAGTGGTGGAGATTGGATTAGTAAGCAAGCTTATGGTAGATGCCTTATATGAAATGAATGATGAGTGAGTATACCCTACCTTTGAATGCTTGAGAGGATGGAGAGTGGAGTGAGTGTGTATCACACTTGTTGATGGTTCTTTGAATTAAAGTACTTGTTAATTTTGGCTAAGCATTCAAAGAATGACTTGTTCACAGAGTATTATGAGTTTCAAGTTCTTAGGTTATGTTTGTTGAATTGGTTGTTGATATCTTTGATTATTAATTGGGAAAAACATTTTTTCATTTTTTGTATTTTTATAGACTAGTGTTCTTTATTTTGCTTGAGGACAAGCATAGTTTAAGTGTGGGGGAATTGTTGTGTCTTCTTTTTATTGCTTTTAATTGCCTTCATATCTTGATTTTGGTCACAAATTCTTATGATTTGATCCAAATGAGAGACAAATTGAATGAAAATGGTGTGAATATTGCATGCATGTTGATTGGATTATTTTGTGAATTTTGCATGAAAAAATTAAAAACACATAACTATGCATGAAAGAAAAAAGAAGAATATAATAATAAGAAAGGCACCACCGTGCATAAGGTGGTGACAAATGAGTCAGCACCATGCATATGCTCGAGGTGACTAGCTCTTAAGAGGATGACAAACATAGTCACCCCCGTTCAAGTTCTTATGCACTCCTTTAATTTATCTATTTTTTTACGTGGTAGTTGTAGGTTAAAGGGGCACGAAAACCTAGGCCTAGACGAGGCTACAAATAAAAAGGATAGGAGGGTGGCAGTGAAATCTTTCATTCCATTCTTCATTCTTCACTCAACACACACAAAAGGCAAATGGAGAGAAAGAAGTCAAAGAAGGGACAAAGGAAGCAAAGACCAGTCTATTGAGGGGAAGAAGAGAGAAACCTAACAGAGAGGGGAAGGCAGTGAGAGCATCTGGGTGAGAAGAAGCTGAAGGAAAAGGTGAGAGCTAATGCGGGAAGCTTGAGAGGGGTAGGAGACCACTGCCTTCACACTTACCCGATCTTTGTTTTCTTATTATGTTCATCTGTTGCTCTATTTCTTGTTATTATTGAACTTGTTACTTTCATAGCCTAGCCGACCGTTATTTGTTATCTTTTCATAGTTCATTCGATTATTTACTTTGGTTATTGCTTAAATACTTCTCTTATACTGATAAAGATGAGAATGAAGTATTTGAATATAGTAAATCTCGTAATTTCCGTAATAGATTGATTTCTTTTTCTTCAGGATTAATATAGTTATTTTAGTCAAATATGCATAATTGAGAGATTGGGTTGTTGTTTGATGTTGCTATAGTTTTTAAACTGAATGGATGTAATAGCATGATCAAACTTTGCATCATTTTGGTATTAAACGAAGGATCGAGAGAAGAAGTTTGATGCTTAGGTTAAGAACTAGAAATATATTAACCTAGGTGGTAATTAGTAGTCGGGTTTCCATTATTAATTCGGATAATAACTTGTTGACTATGAAAGTTAGATTAGTTCATTACTCGAGTTGATTTATAATCCAAATGTTAATTTTAGTAAGACAATAATTTTAGTAAGACAACTATCCAATCATTTCCTTTAATCATACATAGGAGATTAAATTAGTGAAATTAATTCTCAAGAGTTTTCCACTTCGATTAATCTATTTGTTTTTGCTCCCAGTTAATTCCATTTACTTTTTAGTTTAATTTTGTGATTTCCTTTAAAGACTTTACTCAACAAATCAGGATAGAATGTTTAGAATTGCATCTGTTTTTATTTTTGTTCAAATTTAATTTAAGTGGATCAATTTCATCTCCGTAGGAGACAACCCTGGATAATCACTACAACTACCTTGTATACTTGCGACTAGAATAGCCTAGGTAATTTTAGAACCTATTTGAGCACAACAAATATGACATCTACATTGGATTCTTTTATGAAATTCCCATATATGAAATGAATATCCTTAAAATTAAATCCCTTTATTATTGGTTTTGGATCTTTCATATCTTTCATTAGTTGAAATTTTGATGTTCCTTTGTGATTCTCCTATGATTCTTATCCTCTGCTTCTATGCCTAGAACCATTAGATATTTAGTAATCCTAGTTCTCCAAGTCTATAGCCATCTATTATGAAGCTGGAGGAAGAAAGAAAGTAATCATAAAGATTGGGGGAGAAAGGTGAAGATGACTGTTAGGTTAAGTGGTAAATATTTTAAATTTAATCAAATTATTAGTATTGTTTTTTATTTTTTAAAAGGTTAAAAGGAAATTTCTTTAAAAAATAAAATTAAATAATAAATGACATAAGAATTGCTAGATTAGCATATTTGTTGATTTGTTAGGCCATGTATTTTTAAATAACAAAAGCGTCACATCCAACTAAGGGAAAACTGATGGAGAGACTCTTTTTAGGACAAGTTATTCTATTTTATAAATGTTAAGTGGTTAGTTGGTACCACATATAATGACAAAGATATATTTAGACATTTTGGGAAATATTGTGGGACAAATTATACCTTTTACCTTTTTGGAATTATACATTTAAATTTGGCTATTTAATTATCTACATCATAAGTTAATGGATTATCTATATTATGAGTTACTATAAGTAAATCCATATTAAGAGTCATCCATATATATAAAGATAAATACACAATAATATTTTAGACACATTATATTATAAAAACTTATACATAAATATGAGATTTCAAAACTCATGTAAATATATTGAAAATTTAAATTATTTAAAGTTTGATTTTTATCATTTAAACACACTTATTAACTTAAGTTTTAAAATTTAAATATAGGATTAAACCTTAATACTTTTTATAAGTGAAATTAATATAAGTCTAGAAAAATTAAAAATCAAGCATTACAGTGACTCTAAATCTAAAGAACTAAACTATAGTTAATCTAAAAGAGATGTATGTTTTTAATCTTTAAAGATTTCCTTCTCTCTATTACTTATACGACATATCTTATAGTTTCAAGGAGTACCTGATAACCGCTAGGTTTGTTATAAATTGTTATTCTTATCTGTTATTAATGATAAGGATAATAATTAAATACTAATCCCTATTCTTATCCTATAGATTAGATTAAGTATCCTTATCTTGTTGACTAGAATAAGTTTATCTTGTAAATTTGATAAGTTATTTTGTATTTATTTTTATTTATTTTCTCTCAAGTGATTCATCTATATAAAGGCATCTTGCCTTGCATAAATCACACAATGAATACATTGCTTCTTCTCTCATACAAAAGTTTTTTTTTTCATAGTATTAAAACCCACTCTAGCCTTAGTTTTTAATTTTTTCCTTAACTAGGCTATAAATAGAAACACACCTAGCCTCTATTCTATATTAGAAATTACTAACACAAAGTATAATTAATCACATTAACAATAATAACAATTGCATCATCTCCAATTACACATATCCTAATTATACACATTATCAATCTTACCACTATCTCTGTTATCATTCAAACTATCTTAAACACCAAGTTGAGGTTATTTTACTTGATTATAACCTTTTTGGTTATGTAAATAGCATAATATCACCCGAAATAGGACACCAATCCTATTGAATTTTTAACTTGATTGAAGCAAGATAGACTAGTAAAAATGTTCTCTTAACCTCAATTAAAATTTTATTACTCAGTTGTAGTAGAACTGCTTATCGCCTTTATACCTCTTTGGAGAAGCACTTCTTTACTAACCAGTTATATACTAATCACTACTTTGTTGTTACCTTCATACTATCGATAAAAGGAGATATGTCAATTACTACTTATCTTGAAAAAATTTATTAAATCCTCAAAGAGTTAGGCATGATTAGAGATCATGTTAAAGAGGAAGATTTAATCCTATTCATGCTAAATGGCTTGGTCCTAGACTATGAATCCTTCATCATAGATATTGATGATCTAATAATTGCATTAACAGTTTTGAATCTTTGAGTAAAACTTTTGAACCATGAGTAGAAGTTCTAAATCTTCCATGCATCCATTATTGCTATATTAGAAATGAAGTTCACTACCACCAACATTCATGGCTGAACCTTTAGATGTTCGTCACCATAGTAACAAAATAGGATTTGGGTCACAAGACCTAATCAAAAACCATTTTCCCACCAAACTTATTAAACCCAAATCTCTTTTATCCAACATACAAATAAATCTTGATAAAATTATCCCAAACCCCCTCCTAAATTTGAAATCTGTAAAAAAATGGGGATGTATTACTACTTACTATTGATTTAGGTACTTAGACTCTTGAAATCACTAATTTAGTCCCCAAAATAACCAAAATAGCCTTAGCACCTTCTTCTCTACCTTAAACATCTAACCTTAATTTGATAATTCTCAAGTTATTAGTAATGTTGTTGACTGGTTACTTGACATTGGCGTAACCTCTTACATAACCCTTAATTTGCAACTCATAAAATCTATAATGCTATATGAAGGCCTAAATCAAGTATTCATTGATATTGGTAGTACTCTACTTATCACTTCTACTAGTATATTAACACTTCCAACACTCATCTTCTTATTATTTGAATTATTTTATAATAAAAAGGGAATGTTTTATTCATTTCCAAATTTATTAAAGATAATTCTTGTTTAATTGAATTTTGACCCATTTATATTCATTATGAATGGCCTCAAAACAAATGAACTACTCCTTAAAAATAACATCCATAACAACTTCTATCCTCTAAAGATTCCTTTAAACTTCACTAATCTCATTGCATTTGTAGCTTGTCATGCTCTATCTAATCTATAGAATCAACGTGTTTGTCACCCTTACAAGAAAATATTGTTTTAGTTTGTTCATTTTTTACTTATTAAGTCTCATATACTACCTTTTTTCACTTTATGTTTTCAATGCAAAAGTAGTACTTTTTTATTTTCTTTATGAATTTGTGAGTCAATAAAATATATCATAACTTATTCACTATTGATTTTTTGGAGCCCTCTCTATCTCTTTCTTACTCTACTTGTCAATATTTCATTATTTTCATCAGTAACTAAGTCATTTAATTGAATTTTCTCACTTACATATAAATCCTAAATAATCGATCGTTTTTCTTTAATTTAAAATAACAACCAAAATTTTATTTTCTACAACTATCAAGACTTTTCAACATCAAGGGTGATTTTGGTAATTATCTTACTTCCTATATAATCTCTTATTATGTTTCTTATTCTCATACACCTCAAAATAGAATTATTGAACATATAATACACCATTTAACTGAGAATGATCTTACTTTGCCTCTTTATGAATCTCTTCCTATGTCTTTTTGGTTGAATCCTTCTCTACTGCTTTTTACCTCATTAATATCCTACCCACTCCCGTCTTCAACCATAAATCACCATAAGAACTTTTGTTTCTCACTGAACCTAACCTCTTCCATCTTTGAGCATTTTGATGTATATGTTTCATATTCCTTAATTCCACTTGCACTAATAAACTTAAACCTAAATCCTTATCTTACGTCTTTAGTCTCCTATTCATAAAGGTTATTACTACTTTTATCTATATGTATTAAAAGTTTACGTCTCTTGTCATGGCTAGTTCTTGAAACTAACTTTATATATACAACTCCTACACAATCTTTGACTTCTCAAATCTGAGTAAATTTACATCTACTTTTTCTACCTGCTCTTATACCCCATCTGTCTTAACCTTCGCTAGATCTAACCCCACCATTAACCTTACCACCTCACCATCTACCTTTATAACCCTAACATTCTATGAACACCTGTACTCATAATTATGCACATCTTCCTTATTATTTCCCTAACTGTGTGACCTATAATGCTATAACTCTTCACTCTCATGATTTTGGATCCCACTTCCTTCATATAATCTAACAAGTTTTCTTACTGGAGCTAAGTTGTAATTAATGAGATCACTAATCTTTAATAGAACAAAACTTGGATCCTTTTTTTTTTTGGTAAATAACCTGGATCCTTATTTACTTCACCCTTAAATGCGACTATTGTTAGTCATAAATGAGTTTTTAAAATAAAAATGTAAGTTTGATGGTTCTTTTGATTATTACAGGACCCACCTTATTGTTAAAGGATATCATCAAGCTCCTAACATGGACTATACTAACATATACAATCCAATCGTTAAACCTACCACTATTTACATAATTCTTCCTTTTTCTCTCACGACTAACTACTATGTTTGTCAACTTGATGTCAACAATTTCATTCTTGATAGTACCATTCAATTACCAATTTTTATACTTTAACATCTTTGATTTATTGACCCTCATAATCCATACCATGACTGTCATCTTAAAAAATTCTGTTTATAATCTTAAACAAGATCCTTGTTTGTATATATATATTTTACCTATATTCATAAACTTTGAAAACTTAGTTGTACCTTTTTGAATTATGATACTTTTCTCTTTTTTCACACCACACGATCTCACATAACCTTTCTTTTGATTTATATAGGTGACATCTTGGTTATGAGTTCACTACCCATCTTCATTTCATCTTATCCTTTTTGTCAAGGATCTCAATCCCATTCATTATTTCCTTAGCATTAATCCTATAAAATACCCCGAATGGCCTTCTCCTTACACAAACCAAATATACTTGAGATGTTTTCCACTGTAAATATTTTGAAACCTCTAAATCTATTCCTACCATCATCACACCTACCCTGTCTCCATGGTCACCCCTTTTTGACCTTACTAGATATCATACCACTTGTAGAGCCTCACAATACCTTTGTCTCACTCGTCTTAACCTTCAATTTTTTTTAATAAATATAGTCTCTTAATTCTCCATTTCCCTACCTATGTACAGTGTCTTATGTTTAAGTGAATTCTAGTTATCTATAATCTACACCATCATATGGTATTCACTTACCAAAGCTATCTCTCTTACCTTAATGCCTACTATGATATTAATTGGTTTAGTTATCTTAATGATCATAGATCTACCTCTGATTATTTCATTCACTAAGTTCTAATATTATCTCTTCGAGTGCTAAAAGCAACATATTTTTACTCGCACTAGTGTTGAGGCTGAATATCAAGGCATTGGGCTTGTCATTAAATATACTAGATAGCCTCCTTGCTTGGAGAACTTGGTATGTTTAGTTTACAACCTACTCTATAGTGTGACAATCTTAGTGCTACCTTTCTTACTATTAATCTTGTCTCTTATGCACGCACTAAACACATTGAAATTGGCATCCACTTTGTTCGTGACTTGGTTGTTAAGAAGGGTCTCTTCATCAAACACATTCATTCTTTTAATCAAATTATCGATGTTATAGCTAAACCCTTATCTTTTTTTCCCCTTCTATCAAATTAAGAGTAAGCTCACCATTGTAGTCCCTATTAACTTAAAGAGGGATGATAATAGATAAGGATTGTTAGAGATTGGTATCCATCTTTGGTTTCTTATTTATAATAAGATTATAATCCAAGTACCAATAGATTAGATTCAGTTTCTTTACCTTGTGGACTAGATTAAGTCTATTTTGTAAATTTGAAAAGATTTTTTATTTGTATTTAGCTATTTTCTCTCAACTTATTCATATAATGTAAATCACACAATGAATATAACACTATATTTCTTTTACAAAAGCTCTTTCAATATATGTTTCTTATAGATATTAATGTAACTATCAACTCCTATTTAAAGAAATGTGGCATTTATTATAATAAAATGACATATCCTTTTCTTTTTTTGATAATTTGATTTGATCTTATTGCCACAATAAATATTAAATATATATAAATTTTGCTAAAATTTTCATTTTATAATAGAGTTCATATGTATTTATATTTATATTGATCATATATAAAATTAACATTCTTTTTATACTAATTACCCTTTTAATTATTAATTTTTATGTATGAACTGAGTAAATTGTGATATGCATATAATAACTAACAAATCATGTGTTTTAAATAAAATATTTAGCGAATTAATGACTTAGAGAGTTAAGTGATGAGTTTGATTCAAATAATATTTATAATTATTAATGTGTTTTACCATACCAATAATTTAAAGTCAAGTAATAGGTTTGATTGAAATGATGCTTACAAACTTCACCACACTTTAGTGTGTTAACAAACAGAGAGATTCTCTTTAAAATAAAAATGTTGGATTTGTTATGGTGTTTAAAGAAAAGGGATTCCATGACGTACGCAGTGGTCCCTGTAATAGAATGGGGTTTGGAAGTCAACAAAACAAAGGATGAATAATAAAGTAAATGGTGTTGCAGAGAATTGAGAGAACTTTAGATCAAAACACAAAGTCTAAAGTGTTCTAGGCATGTTAGACATTTTCCTGAAAGTTTTATTTTCCCCCACCACACTTGTAAACCAGGTTAAAGGCAAATTACTTCTAGGATACAAAGAAGACAAGAACATTCAAGTTGCAAGAGCATGAATGTTCTTCAAGAGTTGTGAATGCAGAGATTATGTTAGTAAAACTTGTTAAAAACAAAAACTTTTTAATCTTGACTAAAATTCATGTATATATAGAGTTTACCAATCACAACTATGGAAAGGAAGTAACCCTTCAGAACATTCACATCTACTCACTACAAGTCACAACTCTAGGAAAGGACGCAACCCTTCAGAACAGTCATATTTGCTCACTACAAGTCACAACTCTTGGAAAGGAAGCAACCCTCCATTTCCAAGTTTGACTTTAACTACTTATATCACAAACTAATTTCCAACAATCCCCCACTTAGTTTGTGACATAAGAAAAAACATAACACAAACAAGAAATAATGCCTAAACGAAGGTAGCTTTTTGCTTAAACCATCCTATAGTACAAACATATCACAAAATCCAAAGGAAATTATTGGTGGCTTATTGCTTAAACCATCATTCACAAAGGTTCAGACATGTCGCACACATGAACCTTCTTAGCATTCAATTAATTCATATTATAATTTTAGCACTATTACCATCCATGTGCTCATCCTAGTTCATGATCATATACAAGAGATTACCTTAAACTCTTGCTAGAAGCGGCACCACTTCTAATGACTATATAGGTGAAAAGTATTGTAGTTAGGTTTACATAACCATAAACAAGCACTCAAGAATAATTTCATTAAGATATTTCTCTCAACCTTCTCACTTAAGAGTAATAAATTGCAGCACTAATTATTTGGAATGGTTTACACAATCTTAGTGCTCACAACCACAAAACAACTTGCTATTACCCTTTAAACCTTACAATCTTGGAGTAGTACTATAAGAAGGTTAGGTTACCATTGCTAGTGGCTTTTGATTAAAATGTTTTAATCCCATTCGATATGTTCTTGAACTAACTAAATCTCTTACAAGAGGTTTAATAAACGGATCCATCAAATTATTATATATCCTTACATAAAAATTGAGATGACATCTCTATTTAGCATTTCTCTAATAAATGCATGTCTTAAGAGTATGTGTCTATATTTACCATTGTACACTTTGTTCAATGCTCTAGACATAGTATACTCACTATCGCAATGTAAGTTTATCACAGGCATGGGATGAGGCCAAAGATCTATATCCAACAATAAATCCCTTAGTCACTCAGCCTCCTTACAAGTAGAATATAAAGCTATAAATTCATCTTCCATGGAAGAGTGAGTAATCACCGTTTGTTTCTTTGAAGCCCAAGAAACAACTCCACCACCAAGTAAGAATACCCAACCCTTATGGGTTTGTTTTTAGTCACTAATGCTAGTAATCCAACTAGCATTTGAAAATCCTTCCAAAAAATTTGGAAAGCTATTATAAAAAAGTCCAAAATTTTTTTGTCTTCTTGAGATATCCCAACACTCTTTAAATAGCTTGCCAATATTCTTAGCTAGGACTTTTAGTGTATCTAGCTAGTCTACACACTGAGTATGAGATATCCGGTCTAGTGGAATTCATTGCATACATTAGACTTCCAATTATGCAATTGGACTACAAAAGGAGTACTTACCTCTTTCACATTGAAATATTAATATTTCTTCAGGATTTCCTTAACATAATATGATTGAGAGAGTGCAAAACCCCTACTATGTTTCTTAACTTTAATGTCTAAGATAACATCTACTTCACTGAGATCCTTCATCTTGAATTTAAAGGAAATATACTTCTTAGTTTTAATCATACCTTTATATGTAAGACTAACAATGAGCATGTCATCTATATAGAGACAAATGATCACTCCATACTCTGCATTGAATTTAGAATAAATGCACTTATTAGCATTATTATATCTAAATCCATATAAGAGTAAAACATATTCAAGTTTCTCATGCCGTTATTTAGGTGCCTGTTTCAAGCCATATAATGACTTGACTAGCTTACATACTTTCTTTTCATTTCCCGGTAGCACATTCAGTTTTTCCATATACACTTCTTCATCTAGATCACCATTTAAAAATGTTGTCTTTACATCCATTTGGTGTACATGAAGGCTATATATCGATGCTAAAACCAAAAATACTCTTACCGATGTAATTCTAGCAACTGGTTCATATGTGTCAAAGTAATCGATTCCTTCTTTTTGCCTAAAACCTTTAGCTACTAGCCTTGCTTTATAAGTTAGAATAGTACCATTTGTGGCATATTTCCTTTAAAATACCCACTTACAACCAATTGTTTTAGACTCGTGAGGTAAATCAAATAGAACCCAAGAATTATTAGACACTATTTATTCCATTTCATCATTTACTGCTTCTCTCCAAAATACCATATCCATTGATTTCATTTCTTCGCTAAAGGTTGTAGGATCTTCCTCTACACTTAATAAAACTAGAGTTTTATTTAGTAGAGTATCCCTATTGCCTTCAACTAAGAAAACAATAGCTTAAGAAGAAATAAAATCTGGAAGGCAGATTTTTTCCTTCCTTTGATGTTGACTCCTCCTATGTTCACTTAGAAAGTCTACACTTGGTCTTTTTAATGCGCTTAAGAGTTCAACACTTGGAGAAGGGGTAGGTCCATTTGATGGATCCTTATTTACCATTGAATCTTTAAGAAACAAATCCTTAAAGAATCCAACATCCCTTGATTCTACAATCACGTTAGAGTCAATTTTTTGCATAGCCTACAAACACAGTTTTTAGTGCTCTTAGTCCCAACTTTGTTCTTTTGTTGTCAGGGACTCTATAGAAGCTACACAGCCCCAAACTTTCAAATATGACAAGTTTGGCTTCCTTCCTTTCTATACTTCATATGGAGACACTTTAGTCTTTAAGGATGGAATTTAATTATGCAAATGACATGCAACCAACAAAGCCTCCACCCACAAGTTATTTGACAAACCTTAACTCAAGGGCACATAATTAACTATGTCTTGCAGAGTTCTATTTTTCCTTTCAGCCAAACTATTTTACTAGGGAGCATATGGTGCACTAGTTTGGTGTACAATACCATTTTGTTCACAAAATTTTTGAGAACTCATTAGAGAAGTGTTCTTCTCCTCTATCACTTCTTAAAATTTTGATCTTTTTACTTAATTGATTTTCAACAATAGACTTATATGTCTTAAACATATTAAATGCTTCATTCTTGGTTTTCATCAAATAAACATGCACAAATCTAAAGCAATCATGAATGAAGGTAATGAAGTATTTGTTACCAGCTCTTGTTAAAAAAAACCATTAAATTCACATATATTTGAATGCACTAAATCAAGCAATTTTGTATGTCTTTCAACTTTAGGAAAAGGAAGTTTGGTTATCTTTGCGTGCATGCATATTTCACATTTCTTATTCACTTGGCCATTATAAGATAGTAGTCCTTTTGTAGATATATAATGAATCCCTTTATGACTAATATGTTCTAATCTAATATCCCATAAAGAATAAAAAGCATCAACCAAATAAAGAGAACATCATTCACTTTATTAAGACTAAGCTTAAACATGACATTACAAGAATATCTTTTTCCTTAAAAAATACCATTCTTTGACATGATTACATTGTTTAACTCAAGTACAACCTTCAAACCCTTCTTATTCAGGATATCCGAAGAAGCAAGGTTTTTGTTCACATCTCCAAAATAAAGAGCACTAGTGAGCACCAACTTTTTGCTAGAAGTGAATGAAAAATGCACATATCCCTTTCCATGCACCATAGCTTTCACACCATTGGCTATGAACACTTTATGTCCTTGAAGAACTTCATATTTCTTGAATTGGTCCTTGTTATTCTACACATGAATTATTGCACCAGAATCATACCACCAATCCTTAGAAGGAATTGATGTTCCATATGCAGTTGTACCAACAGTGGTTGCCATAATTTCTGCACATTCATCAACAAGGTTATCACTAGGAATATTGTTTCCTTTTTTCTTCTTGATGGATCTGTAGTAGGCCTTATAGTGCCCTTTTTTTCCACAATTGTAGCAAATTCGTCTCTTTTTCTTGTCTTTAGCATCAACATTTTCAGGTTTCTTCCTTTTAGAATTGTTGGATTTCTTCTCATCCACAAAATTCACCTTTGGATCTCCTTCCACTTCTTTTTTTAATAATTCTTGCACCTTCTTCAATTCGAAGATTCTTCAAAACACTACTGATAGTTAAAATTGCCCCTGCTTGTAATGATTCCGAAATTTCAATACCTATATCTTCAAGTTTTGAAACAATCACTTATAAATTATGGATTTGATCCATAAGAGAGGAACCATCAATAAATTTAAACTCAAAATATCTTTTAATAAGAAACTTATCTGCACCTTGCTTTTGAGATGCATATTCACGTTCAAGCGATGCCTAAATCTCCTTTGAACTCTTCACGATTGTAAAGAGATCATAAAGGTTGTCTGAGAGTGTGTTGAGAATGTGACCTCTATAAAGCAATTCATCTTCTTAGCGCTTGTCTCATTTAGCCTTCTTTGTGTCTACTTCACCCTCCTTTGGAAAAGGAATTGTAGAAAGAGTGGGCTCAAGTACATATGCAATTTTCAAAGCAGTAAGGAAGAACATCATCTTATCCTTCAAACGATTGATGTTGGTGTCAGTTCCATCAAGGCGATCTAACTTCACAAAGCCTTGGTTAATCACTTTTAGAGCATATTCTTAAGTAGAGTCCATGATAGCAACAGATAATAATTTAAGATTGCAATCGAATGGGGGTTGGAAGTCCATAAAACAAAGGATGAACAACGAAGTAAATGGTGTTGCAGAGAGTTGAGAGAACTTTAGATCAAAACACAAAGTTTAAAGTATTATAGGCGTATTGGACACTTTCCTTAAAGTGTTATTTGCCCCTACTATACGTGCAAACTGGGTTAAAGGCAAATTACTTCTAGGATACAAAGAACACAAGAACATTCAAGTTGTAAGAGTATGAATGTAACATCCCGGTACCAGCGGGAAGGGTAAAATGAGAATTTTGAGTGATCAGTGAGGGGTTAGCAATGTTATTATT
>JANZLH020000396.1:2771743-2785777 GCA_026770325.2 Erythroxylum fimbriatum
TGAGGATTATTAGTAGAAATGTTCTGGTGGTGCACCTTCATCGTGGGATACTCGTCGGAACGACCTTCGGGTTTCCCATTGTGTACCCTACGATGAGGGGGCGCTACATTCTTGATATTTGATCATATTTCTCTTTAGTTATTTGATCATATTTCTCTTCAATCTTCTGCCAAGTGCTATATATGGTGATAGACGCCTGTGTTTTCTCTTAAATATACTTTAAGATTTTTGTTTTTATCATTTAAGTATTCCTCTTTCCTCTCTAAAAATAAGCATACACAGCATTTTACCACCAAAAATAAGCATACACAACATCTTGAAATAGGCCCAAAATAAGCATAGTATATTGCAACTGAATTGTCCCTCATCATTCCGCCTACGGAATAATTTATATTCTTAACTTCTCTTTTTAGGAATAAAACTTAGGCTCACGACGGCCTATGTTTATCTCGTAGAAAGTTGTTCAACCTTACGGATCAACAAAGATATAGGAATCAACTTTAGATTAAATTAAGTGAGGTGTGCAACCTACATACAAACATTACCGACTGGGTTAGATAGTATAGAAGAGACGCCAAACAAATACACTTTCTTTCTTTCTTTCTCCAACCAAAATATCCATTCATCTGAAGAAGATTGAATAAACAATAAAACCATATGGACTGTTTTTGACAAGTGATTTCGGTTTGTGTTTGCTGGGTTGAACTTAAGACATTCTCAACTCCAGAAGCAAAAAAACTTGTGAAGAGACACTGACACCAGTTTTACACTCACTAGCAATTTCCCACCTTAAATTCAATATGCAGTGCAGGAGAGACAGGTTGATGAACTCAGCTTGCCACATTCAGGCATGCTTAACGAAAATATACATAAATTGAGAAAAGAACTTGATGAGGAAGAAACCTAGTATAAAATCTCAGTAAAATTAAGAAAGTATAACAAAAATATAAACTAATCTACAGTTTCCCAATGACATTCTAAGGACTTTCAAAAATCCCACGCCAAGTAGACATACATATAGAAATGCTCAAATTCTTTTCACAATATAATAAATTCAATGTCAATTAAGAGTGCACGATAAGGAGCTAAGGGCTTATAGGACTACAGGCACGATAGTCAAAAATTTCCTGTTGCGAGTGAGTTGCAATACGTAGCTTCCTTCACAAGCAGAACAATCATAAGCATGACATTTTGATCCTTTTATTCATTTCTCCGCACCCCAGCCTGGTCATATATCCCTTCTGTATCTTTGGACACAAATTTGTAAGACAAATTGATCATCCTGTTAGGAAATATAAGTTTATTTAATTTCCAAAAAGACATAATATTAAGAAAACATTCATATGAATTAGGAACGGAACACAAAAAGATTGTGAAAGAGTTTCTCTTTATTTACATAATGTAAGTGATGTTAGAGACCTAATCAAATCTCACACTTGTTTATAGGCATGAGAAGCATTACATGCTAGGGATGTAGTTAAAGAGGAAGCGTATGCGATGACCTGTTTGATTGCAAGAGGTGGGTTCAAAAACAGTGTATATCATCAAACACAATGAAAGCTGTAAAACGAGACATAAGAGTTGTATGAAATCCAACAATATTGATAATGTAGTCACTCTCGTACTGATAACACTGCTATCAGACAAGAATCTGTAAGGAAGATTGAGAACGTTAAAACGAAAACGAAAACAATAAATATTATAAGCAGATCTTCTTTTTTAGAATGCTTTTGTCTTCCCACTAATTTTCCTATATACGATCTATCATCGTTAAGGTATAAAAACATTTTTTTTGAAATAAATAATACCTAAATGATTTTTCCAGTGGCGATGGCTGACGGTGCTGGGAGAAGAGGATGGCTGACGGTGCGTCGGCGATGGCGGCGATGGCGATGGCGGCGATGGGAGAAGAGGATGGCTAACGACGTCTACTCTGATGGGAGAAGAGGAAGAATTGAATTATGGATTAGGGTTTCTGAGTTTGTATGTATATATATATAATGGCAAAATTGTAATTACTATATAACGGGTAAACGGGTATGGGGGGTGGTATCCCCATACCCGCCCCATACCCGACGGGTATTTTTATTAACCCCCCATACCCGTCCCACGGGTAAAAATTTGCTCCCCATACCCGCCCTCGTTCGGGTAATTTTATCGGGTACAATTGCCATCCCTAGTCCTTATACTAGTCTATGACATATCATCCCCATATTAGAGTTTTTGGTTACGAGACCCTTGGGTATCATAAAGAAATATGGTACTAGAAAAAATTATAAATATTGGTTATTTACTGGTAAATTTCGTAAATTTAAAATATTTTAGACTAGCTTGAAAAATTAAAAAATGTGCAACCCTAAATCCTTAATACATGCCTCGCACCCCCCCTTCTTGACATTTTTGTGCTTCTTCTGCCTCTCTCCCCATCACACCTCATCTGTTGTCTCTCTTGCTGTGCCACCACCAGCTCAGTTCATAGTTGTAGCCATCACCAGTCCACCTACTCCCGCAATTGCCATACTGGCCCCGCTCAGTGTTCACCACACTGCACTGCGCCACCGCCATGCTTGACGCCACTCTCTCTCACTAGTCGCCACACCTTACCGTCATGTCACCACCACGTCTGCTCTCGTCTCTTTAATTGTCGAAGTCTCCAAGTCCAATATTTGTTGTGCTATCCTCCTCTCCAGTCTCCATCCACTTAGGGACATCAATAGATTAGCTCAAATCAATGCATTAGAGCCTGAGCCCAATCAGGTCCCTACAACCTCAAGCATGGTTGGAAATTTTTTATTTTTTAAAATTAAAAAAGAAAATGACATCATTTTACTTAAAATAATGTCATTGTGCTTTTAACTTTTGATCTTTGGTTAGGTTGAGCCTAGACAGCTTGAGCTTGATTCCAACTTAAAGCCCAATTTTTTAAAAAAAAACTCGAGGCCTAACCCAAAGTTAGGATAAATTGGACCTGACTAGTTGACTTTAGCTCGGCCTAGGCCTATCTTCCATCCCCACACCCACTATTGCCTTTTAGCCTATTACTTTCAGGTTGTTTTAAAATTGTTGTGTAACTAGTGTTAAACTCAAATATGCTTGGGTTATGTTTTTGATTTGTGTGTGTTTGTGTTTCAATTCATATTTTAGAGTTTAAACAATTACTCAACTAGACTTAGTTTGCTTGCAATAATCAAATTATGGACTTTGTGGTTGCAATTGTGGCTTTAGATTGGTAATCAAATTGTAAAATGTGTTGTGGTAGTTGTGAATTTGGCTTTAATGATTTGGTTAACTTTATTTAATATATAAATTGTGTTATGTTTAATAATTACTAATTGATAGTGTCTTAATTTTTTTAAAGCAACAAAAATAAGTTTTGATTTATAGTTTAGATTTTGGATTTAGAATAACTTTATGATTAGGGAAATAAAAATAGGCTTTAAATTATAGTTTGGATTTGTAATGATTTTATGATTATGGAATATTAGTTGAAATTTGAAATAAATTTATCATTTTAAAATAATTAACGATTGAGATTTTGATATAATTTTATCATTCTATAATTCATAATATTATTTATTTGTTTATTTTAGATCATTATGGAATAAATTATAATATATTATTTGCTTCCATAATCCATATAAATTGTAATTATAAGAGTATAATGATGTTCTTAATTTTTACAACAAAGTCATTTTTGTAATGTGCAATTGTTTATTGCCAAAAAAATCTAGGATATAAGAAATGATGTATGCTATTAATGTACTTGTAGATAAAATTTTCATAATATATATAGTAACTATACTAATATTTCTTGATTTTTTTTGGAAAAAAATGTGCTTAAGTCTCGAATTTTCTTCAGGATTTATTTATATAAATTTGTGAAATTTACTTATATGTCTATATCATATGATTGGTGAGAAGTTGTTGTTACTCTACTTCTTGTTATTTTACATAACTTGTTCCACATTTTTCATGTCACTAGTAGTTGGTAGTAAGTATTCTTAGACAATTGACTTTAAACATAAGATGTATATATGTTTTTAGAATTCAAGTTGTGTATATGTTTTTAGAATATATGATGTGCTTTTGTGATAGTATTAGAAAACTTTATTTTGATATAAAGTTATTATTTTAATTTTGGCATATGCCTTCATTTATTTTACAGATACATGAAAGGGAGTTCAAGTACTCCTGATGATTCAACCACTTCAAGGAGATTTGATGATCCAACTTAGGCTAATGCTAGATTGATTCTTGGAATGAAGAACTATACCATTTATTTGTATGGTATCAAGAATTTGAAAGGTGTGAGAATCACCAAATTAAAGAAGCATTTAGTTGGGATTAAAGGTGATATAAAGTCTTATAAGAAATAGAGTCATGATGTGAATTGGAAAATGATGGCTTTGCTTAAAGAGTATCAATATGAGAAAGATAAAAGGCAAAGACTGAACTACGAATTAGTATTGGAAGTTACTTTTGCAAAAGTTAGGATAATAGTGGGGATATTAAAGGTGATATTTCTACATACCAAAAAGGAAATATTGCACCTGCTGTGAAGAAAAGAAGAAGATATATGCCTAAGTTTCTTACACCAACAAACAACTCCTAAAGCTCAACCTTCAATCTTATAATCTAAAAAACACCTCATATGGACATGATAATGGCTAGGTGATGCTATGATTCAATTATAGCATTCAATGCTTCTCAGTCTTATCATTACTTGCCTATGATAGATGTTATTACCTTTTACAGTTCAGGATATAAAACTCCTTCAATTAATGACTACAAAGGTAAACTTTTAAGCAGCTTTGTTTATGAAATAAATAGTTATTTGGATAAAAAAATAACTTGAGCTACTTATAGGTATTCAATCATGTGTAATGGTTGGATAAATAGAAAACATGGGTCTATTATCAATTTTTATATTATTCTATAAAGGGGACAATATTTTTGAAGTATAATAATGCATCTAACCTTATTAGAAATGTTGATGCTTTATTTAAGATATTTAATGAAGTCGTGAATGAAGTTAGGCTAGAAAATATTGTTTAATTTATTGTTGACAATGATTATGCTTACAAAGAAGCTAAAAGAAGATTGCGAAGCAGGAATAATTCTTTTTGTTAGACTTCTTGTATTGCATATTGCATTGACCTAATATTGAAAAATAGAAGATACTAGATGCTTTCCTATCATTGATAAGACTACACAGAAAGCAAAAAATGGGACCAAGTTCATCTATAATCATGCATAATGAGAAAATATTTCATCAATGATAGGAATTTGTATCATCCTACTATTACAAGATTTGTGACTAATTTATTATCACTTAAATGTTTTGTTTTAATGAAGAAGGAGTTTAGGAAAATATTTACAAGTAATAAGTGAGTTACATTTCAGGTTTAACACTGAATTGGAAGTTTCTAGAATTATACTTGAAGATCATAAATTTTAGTCTTAATGTCAATTTGTCATCCGAGTTTATGAGTCTTCTTTGTACAAACCTTATCTTGTAGTTATCAATGAGAAATGAGAAAGACAACTTTACTCTTTGTTGTTTGCAACTAAGCATTTTTTAATCCTAGTATCTATTTTGAACCAAGTTTTACAAAGAAAGTTGAAGTTTATAGGGAGAATGTTATTAAATATTACAACAATTGTTGCTCATAATATGATGCAAAATCTTCTAAGCTCACAAATGGAGGTTTATAAAGATGCTTTTGGTGATTTTGGGATGTTCATTACTATTTATCAAAGAGACAAATTTAATCCAGGTATATATGACAAACTTAATCCAAGTATATATTTTTTCAATTCTGTTACTTATTGGAAATAAATCACTACTTTATTTTGTTTATAATGTTGCTTTTGTTGTCTTACAGTTGCTTTATGAGAGCAATTTGGAAGTGGTGTTTTAAAATTACCACATTGACTCAGAATACGAATTGCAACACAGAGTATGAAAGGAATTGAAGCATATTTGATTTTATACATTCCAAAAAAACGAATAGATTGAAACACAAAAAAATTGAACGACATGGTCTTTGTTTGATACAATTTAAAGTTTCAAGAAATTTATGTTATCATCATTTATCACTATTAATTTGAATATAATTTCTTAGTAATTTAATTTTATTTGTTTACTATGACTCTTAATAAAATAAGTAGTGATGTAGATCTAATTTGCCTTCATCATATTAATCTTTTAGCGGATTGAGTTTCTGATGAACCAAGTTTGATAGATGATAATGACCTGGAAGATAATCTTAGATAAGAAAGTATTGACATATTAGTTGATGCAATGAATTTAAATGATGGTGATGATGAGACTTCTCTCAATGATAAGAATTTTGTACTATATTAGAATTAGGGTCAATACTATTTGAGTGGATATTCGATCAAATAAAGTTCAGGTTTTTATTTCTCCTCTTTTTTAATTTTACTTATATTTGATGCACGTGTTAAATTTTATATATGCAATATAAATATAAAACTTTTAACTGTAATTTTTATTTCAGACTTCGCTTCTGGTTGATTGTGTTCCTCGACACAAACTCTTATTATAATACTTATAAATAACTTTATTATTCTTTCTATTTGATGTTTTGTTGTACTTATTCTTTATTATATAATAAAATTATAACATTTTAAGTACTTTGTACTATACTTAGTTTTATATTTATACGATAATCAAACGATCTTTTTAATATTAATTATAGTTATTGTTTATATGTGAAATATGTGAAAAAGAATATTAATGGAAATAAATATTTTTATTATTTCAATTTTCTATTATTGTTATTTTTAAAGACAGGAATGGTGTAAAATAAAATTTTATATAACACAATTTTGAGGGATTATTTTTCAATTTTAAAATATTCATGAACTATCTTATAATTTCTAAAAATTACACGGAACGATATCTAGTATTGACCGGTACTAGTACTAGTACGATATTTGTAACATTGCCCCAGACAGACGGACATGTGAAAGTGTTAAACCAAGCAATTGAAACTTATCTATATTATACAATTGGGAAGTGTCCTTCTTATTGGAGTTCTTGGTTATCTTTATTTAAATAGTAGTACAATACCACCTTTCATTATACAATTTCCATGTTTATGTTCAAAGTTGTACACAAGCATGCACCTCTCTTATATGTTCCATATTCAATTAGTGAATCTAAAAGTCTTATTAGTTTATCAAGTTACGAAGGATCGCAAGGCTATTTTATGTTTATTATAATTTCACATATGACGTGCTCAACAACGAATGAAATTATTAGTAGATAGGTGTTATCCCCTTAGCACATGAAGGCACTTCACAGCTAGCTGGAAACGGGCCTTGGGTCGAAAATTAGCTAGATCACACACATAACAATGGCATAGAAAAGCCCAAGGTAACTAAGCAAGTTAGATCAAGCATGGTGTGAGTTTTGCTAGAGTTTCGGACCCTGTACAAACTAACTTGACTAAGGCTAAGTTCTTGATGGATTATGGACTTAGTATATGCTCAAATGAATGGGCTTGGCATGGGAAGCATTGATGACGTGTCAAACCAGTAAAAATAAATTCCTACTCTATAACACTTAAGCGAGTAAAGTGGTGAATAGGGTCGAACCACAGAGACCAATGTAGTAATTATTTATTTGTGCGAAATCGAAAATAAAAGAATAATAATAATAATAATGAAAATAATTTATATGGGAATGATTGATTTTAAAACACGAAATCACGTAGGAAGAAATCAAAAATAAAGATTGAAAATAATATAAAGAAAAGCCTAGCCAAGGTACTCTCCTGTTTGATACTGTAATTCGATCATAGACTCAAAAATATAAATTTCATTTATTCTTATGAACAAAGTTATAGCAGACAGTGAACAGCACATATGAACCAATCCATTCGTAATTATTCGATAACCCCGAGTAAAGCTCCGCAGATTATTACCTTAACCAATTAGACTATTCCCGAGTAAAGTTCGGCAGAATATAATCTATGGCAACAATAGGCTTTAATGGACCCTCGTCTTAGCCAACAGAATCGAAAAAGCCGCAATCCATTTAGACTAAATTATTTAATCTCATTAATTTCTTAACTGAAATTAATTTGCCACTTCGATAGACAACAATTATGGATTAACTAATCTATTCGGCAATTTATCATCAAGTCAATCAATTAACAGGCCTCATTAATTAACAAACTCAATAATAATAAATCGATTAAAGTGCGGAGATTAAATAAACATAAGAATTAAACGACAACAATTAAACCATAGGAGTCTCACGAACTACACGTATCAAACGTAAAGTACCTTGTCTAGATTAAAAAATTAGCCACAAATAATACTAGTTTCTATCTAATAACTGAAATTGACAAGTTAATGTTGGAGTTCACTTCACTATTACCGAACCAGCCACAAACAGCTGCTGCCCATTGCCGTCAATCCACTATTCTCCTCTCCTAGTGATTGAAAATAATCCCACAAAAGCTCCTCTCTTTGTTGTCGCCGTCCACTGTGATAAAATATATTCTCTCAAGCTTGCTAATACTCTCCCGCCATCAACCCTCTCTAGAGCCCTCCCGTCTCCACTCTGTCTTGCTATATAAAATAAACTCTTAAAGCTCTCCTTGCTAAAAGTTGTCATCAATCTCCCTTAGTCCCTTGGTTTTGTTGCTTTCCATTAAATGAAGTGGGGGCGCCTTTTTAATGAATTAAAATGGGCCCAATTACATCTCAAAAATAGAATTTCAAGGCCATAACTTGACTTAGTCAACAAAGAGGGTTGTGCTATTGAAGCCCAAATCCCAAGGTAGTTAAGTCAAAATTCATAGGTAGTAATCTGCCAGCACAGCACTGTGTTACTTTCAACATGGTCATGTTGAAATCCTCTTCAGTTCCAGATTAGCCAATTTCACTCCAAGTTGCATCACTTTGGTATTTCATCACCTAGAACACACGAAGACACGAATTACCATAGAAACACAAGCAAAGCATCACAAAAACCTTCCAAAAGAACATAAAATACAAAGAATTAACATGACAAAATGCAAGTTATCAATGTGGGTCTACCGGGAAACAGCCTCTCTACTATGTAGGAGTAAGGCTACGTACTATAAGACCTCCCCAGACCTCGCCTCACTACGGGATCTCAGACTGGGTGGATGATGATGATGATGATGATAACGAAGAAATGCAGGAATTGGAAGTCCAGCTTCTAATATAATACAATAACGGTAGTTATTGTGTGTTTCATCTCGTTATAACATAGTCAAATGAATAAAACGGATGGCTTATTGTCTCTTATTAACTAGGGATGAAAACTGTGATTCTGGCATATATTCGCAATATGATAACATTTTTGCGTTAGAATTTGAAGTATGGTACCTGACTTCTCACACTGATGTTGGAAAAATCGGGTAATTTTTTCCTCTAAGGTAAGCAACTAGTGAAGTGAACCGATTCAGTAATACCCAGAAAAGACTGCCAAACGGACTCCTAAGACAGTATTACCATTCCACGTAAAATCCCAGGAAAGGACGGAGGGGTCACAAATGGTCCCACTTAAAACCTGGCCTCCTAGACAGAAATTACGTGCACGGCGTATTTATCACAACCTAACCCGTGTACACACACGAACAGTAAATACATACAAATAATTGAACACAACACTACAAATATACCCGAAAAATAATATTGAATACTATAAATGCGGAATAAATAAAAGAGATAAGGAAAGAACACACCCAAAAATTGATAACGGAGTTCTGCCAATTGTGCCTAGTCTCCGAGCACCACTTAAGGCAGCCTGCTCTTATTAAGAAGAGAATACTAAATTTGATATGTGTACAAATTTTAAGTATACATCGAATTTTTTGGGATGATCTAGTATAGGAGTGGGAGGAGTTATTTTATAACTTGAAAAAATCCTCCCATCCTCATCTCTTCCCAATATGGGATAGAAATTAGGCCATCAAAGTCAAAAAACAACAAATCTCCACCTTGGCACAATTTCGGGTCCCACCAAATGCAAGCATCATTCATCCTCATAATAAAACAAAACAGCCTTTATAGTACTTCCAATTTGCGCCCTTGGGCGCCAACTCAAATGTGCAGGATATTGGCCTAGTCTAAACAATGTTCAAACTTGGCTCTTGTAACCACCTTAGTCAGCATATCTACAAGATTCTCTGTGGTCCAAATCTTCTGAATAAGTATCTCCTCTTCTTCCATAATTTCCCGCACAAAGTGATAGCGAACATTAATGTGCTTTGTCCTTGCATGAAAGACTTGATTCTTTGCTAAATGAATAGCACTCTGACTGTCAGAATATACCTTAATTTGTTTCTGACTAACTCCCAAGTCTTTGAACAACCTATGAAGCCAAATTGCTTCTTTCACAACTTCTGTAATAGCCATATACTCTGCCTATTTTGTAGACAAAGTCACCATTAACTGCAAAGTAGACTTCTAACTAACTGACGCCTTCGCTAATGTGAACAAATATCCAGTTGTAGACCGACACTTATTTAAGTCACCTGCATAGTTAGAATCGCAATATCCAACTATGCGTTGACCAAGTAATTAATCCTGCTCAAATGCTAAACCAACATCTACGGTATCTAAGATATACCGTAGAATCCATTTCACAGCTTGCCAATGAACCTTACTCGGATCATGCATGTACCTGCTTATAACACTAACAGCTTGTGAAATATTTGGTTTTGTACACACCATTGCGTATATCAAGCTTCCAACTGCATTAGCATATGGGACTTTTGCCATATATTCTCGCTCTTCATATGACTTTGGAAATAACTGGCTACTTAGTTTCAAATGAGGAGCAAGTAGGGTACTAATAGGTTTTGAATCTTCATGTATACCAAAATGTTGTAATACCTTTTTCAAATATTGCTTCTGTGACAACCAAAGCTTGCCTCTCTTTGTGTCCCTGCTTATCTCCATGTCGAGAATCTTCTTGACTTCCCCCAAATCCTTCATCTCGAACTCTTTACTCAACTAAGCCTTCAATATGTCAATTTCACTTTGGCTCTTTGCCGCAATCAGCATATCATCAACATATAAGAGTAGGTAGATATAGGATCCATCTTGAAGTCTGCGCAAATATACACAATGATTGTATTTACTTCTTATGTATTTCTGATGGACCCTTTATAAACTTGTCAAATCATTTGTACCACTGTCTTGGAGATTGCTTCAGTCCATTCAACGATTTGTTCAATTTGCAAACCCAATTTTCTTTACCAGCAATCTTGTATCCATCTAACTGAGACATATAGATTTCCTCTTTCAAGTCACCGTATAAGAATGCGGTCTTCACATCAAGTTGAGCTAGCTCTAAATTCAACTGCGCTACCAAGGCCAACAAAATTCTAATGGAAGAATGTTTAACAACCGAAGAAAATACCTCATTATAATCAATTCCTTCCTTCTGAGCGTAGCCTTTAACCACCAACCTTGCCTTGTAGCGAATATCATCTTTGTCAAGAAATCGTTCTTTCTTTGCAAATACCCATTTGCATCCAATTGTCTTCTTTCCCTTCGTTAGTTGTTGTCAGCTTCCATGTCTTGTTCTTCTCAAGAGATTGCATTTCCTCTTCCATTGCACCTACCCATCTGCCACTTTCTGAACTTCGGATTGCTGCAGGGAAGGTAGATGGAACGTCATCAATAACTGAAAATGCATAAGCTACCATGCCAATAAAATGAGCAGGTTTTTGAATTTCTCGTCTCGTCCTTCTAGCGACAATTGACTCTGATTGCTGCGAACGTTCTTGGGTCGAAACCTCTTCCTCATCTGACTGTTCTTCTGCCATAGGAGAGTCACTAGAAGTGCTTTTCGCTAGGATCACCACTGTTTGTCCAAACTCCACCTGCTTCGGCATACACTCCACCTGCTGTAAAGTATCATCAGCCCCTTCTGGAGTTACCTTATTTAACATGGCAGATTCATCAAAGGTAATATCCCTGCTGACAATTGTCTTCTTTGACTCTAGACACCATAAACGGTATCCCTTAACTCCAACATTGAAGCCCATAAAAATGCCTTATTTGCTCTTGGATCCAACTTTGATTCATTCATATGATAATATGCAGTAGAACCAAAAATACGCAAAGAATCATAATCTATTACAGGTTTTCCAGACCATACCTCTAATGGAGTCTTGCCACCAATTACAGATGATGGCAAACGATTAACGAGATGTTAAGCGTATGTCACTGCCTCAATCTAAAACTTTATGCCTAACCCAGCATTAGACAACATGTAATATTCCGTTACCCACATGAGGGTTAGAATAGTGAATTCTGAAAATTTGATGAGGAATTGGGAAAATGCATTTCATGCAGTATTACTTTTGACATGCACATCTTTGCACATTTATTTGATTGTACATGCATTCGTTGGCTTTTTTCGGGTACAATTGAATTGTTAATGATGATTAAATTGTGTTTTGACAATTCTGGTATTATTTAGAATATTTTGGGAATTTTAGTGAATTTTGTGAAAATATTGATTTTTGGGCCAATCATGAGATGACATGTGGCAATTTGTAATTGGACCAAGTGACTATGCTAGGCTAATGACAAATGGCCTTAGTGGGTACATGACACATGGCCAAGTAAATGTGACAAGTGGCTATGTAAATGAGACAAATGGCTTAGGCTAGAATGGACACATGTAAGACATGCACTATGTCCGAATATGAGTTTAAAATTTGAGAGAGTTACTTTGCATGTGTTCTCGGTGAAAGACTTACCATCCGAAGTGGGTTTGTGAGATTCTTGGCTGATTTTGATCAATTCTTTGCTGGAGTTCATAGCCGAATGAGAGAGTGACTTAAAGAGTTGAATTAGAGTTTGCATGTTCTTCTCCTTCTCGGTTGAAACTCTAAGATGTCCGATTATGGTTTCTGAAAATTTTTGCTGGATTAATCTATCTCCTTGCTAGATTTCATGGTGGATCAAGTGAGTGACGTTGATATGAGATTATTGTTGTTTTTCGGTGGATCTTTCAGTAAATAGAATGCTTGCAAGTGAGTTGAAAGAGAGAGGGATAGATTCTGTGAAAGTTGGGTTGATGAGTGATTGAGAGGTTGATCGTGTGAATCTGTTGTTTCTGGAACTCTTGCTGCATTTATCTGATTTCTGTGTTGGATTCATAGCCGAATCAAGTAAGTAGCTCGATCTATTGCTGTTGTGTAACGAATTTCAGTAACATAATGCATGCATATGGTGATGGAGTAGTTTCGGTTGTACTGTTAACATGGTGTTTTGAACTCCAGATCTAAGTTTTGTAAGTATTCTGTTAAGAGTTTGAGAGAAGTCAAATAATAATAATAATATATGTGTTCTGTCCATTTTAACCGAACTGATGTTGTTGATGGTTTAAGCATAGATTCTGAAGATTTAAGTTGCATGATCGTGTTGAGCTTTAAAATGAGTTAGAAAATTGATTTGAAGTGCCTTTGGAGTTGAATGGAGGTAGAAATAAGCTTAAGAGATGTTAGAAATGGAAAGTTTACAGTAGAGAGAGAGTAGGAGAAATGAAATTTTTGATTAATCATTTTTGAAGTTTAAATCCGTTTCTGAGTTGGATGAGAGTTTCAGTGAGCTTAAACAAGCTTAATAGACTATTAGAAGTGATTAAATGGGATGAGGAATGAGAAGAAAAAAAAAATTGCAGTTTTGGAAATTCGGCTTTGTTGAAGACGAAGCAACTCGCGATCGCGAGCTGTCGCGATCGCGAGATTTGGGAAAAAGGGCCGACTCGCCCTCGCGAGCCGTCGCCCTCGCGAGATGGCCATCCGACCGCGACTCGCCCTCGCGAGACGTCGCCCTCGCGAGACGGCTAGCGACTCGCCCTCGCGAGCCGTCGCCCTCGCGAGTGGCTACTGCTGTTTTATTATTTCTTTTATTTTTGTTTTTATTTTATTTCCACTATTTTGACCATATCTTGGTCATCCGAACTCCAAATGACCTGATTCTTGAACCGTTGGATTCGTAAGAAAA
>JANZLH020000396.1:2839128-2849685 GCA_026770325.2 Erythroxylum fimbriatum
CTTGGAGGAATTACTAAAAATGCTTTTATTTTGAACCAGAGTTTGAAGCTTCTTAAAGTTAGGATGACCGAGTCTAGGATGCCACTCATCAAGCGACGCAACCTCAGCTGCCAAGGCCTGCTTAACTGGTTGCAACTTGTACACTCCGTCTTCACTGGGTCCTTACATCAGCACCCTCTTGGTTACCTGATCCTTAATAACAAAATGAGTGGGCCAAAATTCAAAGAAGCAAGTGTTATCAATAGTAAATTTTTGCACTGATAAGAGGTTTTTGACAATTTTTGGAATGCAAAGTACTTGGTGTAAATGTAAGGTATCAGTGTTAGAATGAAGTTAAGCATTACCAGTATGAGTGATCTGTAAGCCCTGACCATTACCAACATGAAGATTGTCGTTCCCATTGTAATCTTGAGCAGTCGTTAGTGTCTGAACATCAGGAGTGATGTGGTAGTTGGCAGCCGTGTCAGGATACCAAGCTTGCTGAAATTGAGGTGGCATTGGTGGAGCTTGAGAACCATAAGAGGAGTGAACATAGTTGGCCTGTGGAAAATTGTAGCGGGGTCCAGAATTGCGTGGCTGATAGCCACTGAAAGACGCCCCATTTCGAGGTGCATATCTCCCGTGGCAAGTGACAGCTGTGTGATTCCCTTTTCCGCAGATTTGGCAAGGACCCCGAGGTCGTTGCTGGTTGTTGTTCCGAAACCCATTGTTACCTCCATTACGTGGTGGTCTAGGTGAAGAATGGGAATGAGTAGGAATGGCTGACGGAGTGGAATTCTTAAGAACCATATTAGCCTATGGAGTATGAAGACCTTGCAACAAATGCTCATGGGCAACTAATTGCCCGTGTAACTCACGAAACGAGACAGGATCAGGATGAAGATTCAGAGTAGTGATAATTGTGTGATATTCAACACCAATGTTACGATATATTATCGCATTAAACTCAGCAGGTGTAAGTGGCTTATCTGCGGCTTTAAGTTCATCCACTTTGGCTTTTGCCTTTTGAAGATATTCAGAGACGGACATATCATTACGTTTGAATTCCTGTAATTCAATATGTAATTGAAGCTGTTGGTTTTGTGACATGGAACCGAAGGTGTGCGCAAGAGCTGTCCAGACCTCGTGCGCAGTCGTAAGTCCGATAACATAGGGAAAGATTTCTTCTGTCAAGGATGAGAAAAGACAAGAAAGGAGCATCTGGTCTTTCTTGAACCACTCTTCAAATGCAGGATTTGGTGTTTCATTATTGGTAGCATTGAGGATAGTAGGAGAAGGAGAGGGTTCGGTGAGAAGATAATTAAGATTTTGATAGTTGAGAATGGACAAAAATTGAGTCTTCTATGCCAAGTAATTTTTGGTGGTCAGTTTGACAGAGAAGGAATGAGAATGAGTGGAGGTGACGATGGAGGGAGTTGGTGGGGCAGCAGTGGGAATAGTGATAGCAGCAGTTTCAGGTGAAGTGGAGACCATTATTGTGGCTCTGATACCATGTAAAGATTAGGTTTTGAGAGGAATTTCGTAGTTGTTCTCCTTAATATGTAAGGAAAATATACAAGATATTTATACTAAAAGTTACACGCTAATTGAGATAAGAACAAGTAACATAATACAGAGGAATACAGGGGATCACGTAATATACAGCTAGATAACAGAATTTACATTCCTTTACAATATGTACATAAAGTTTCTCTCTACCCTGTTGAAGAAGGTGATAGTGAATAAGGGATGTAAAAAGATAAGGTAAGGTCAAGCTCAACCCTAAACACCCTATCGTTTGAGGCTAAACCTATAAAAATTGAGTATAAGTATTAAATTAGAGTCTATTCAAACAAATTTGACTTATTGAATTCAGGATGGGCTAACCTAATTTTTCATAATTAGTTGGCTCTTAAAAAAATTGCCAAATATGAAGTTTAGTCAAACCAGACCTGGCCTGTTCATTTTATGCCAATGAGCTTCTTCTTTTTATGCCTAACAATGATTTTTTAAGTATAACTTGAAGAATAGAAGTAGGCTGAAGTTTTCTTTGGCCAGAGTATTATAAATTGGTTTTGGTTATCTTTCTTTACTCTCTTTAATTATGATTTTGATTATTTATGATTTATATATATATAATTATTATAATCATCATGCAACATTTATTAAATTTTAAATAGGTCAAATAGTTTATATACACAATCCACAACTCTCTTGTGTTTATTTGAATACTAAAATTTTCTAATTTTTTCCTCAACTTTTTATAATATTCTTAAGAGATAATATATAATTGTATTTACAAAAATTTGGTTGGGAACTCATAATTAACTCATTATCCTTTATCTCTATTATATTATACTATTAAAGAGATATGATGTAATTAAAATTAAATGAAATCACATAATTAATTATTATCAAATAATAACTCTTTGTTCATGTTTAAACTTTCGATGTTTGTAAGTGGACCACACTTAAGGAGAGAAGGCAGATTTTTGTTGGGGTATTATCTGAGTGGGAATCGGACGTTTATTTGAGGAAAGGAAAAAAATACACGTATACACCACAGAGTAGTTGACATTTGATAATTAGAACTTCTGTTTAATCATGAAGCATGCGAAAAAAGAGATGGCTCAGAATTAGTTCCCTAGTTCAAACCTTTTCTCCATCATAAGCTGTGGAAAAATGACATCAACTTTCGACCCTTGGCAAATTATTATAGGTATAATTAGATCGGAAGTAGTATGATCCGCCTTATACCCCCAACAGCCTTTACAGTTGGACTCGAGGTTTTCCAAAGCACCATGTCACCTGCATTTTAGTGGGAGTCATCACCATTAGATATTTAGAGAAACTGTTCCATTCTTCACGAATGAAAAGCAAAACCATTCGGAATTGCAATTTGTCTGATGTTTTGCAGTTTCATTTCTTCGAGCTACGACAAAAGTTGAAACTGGCCATCATTTTTATTTTACATGTAGTTATCGCTTTTTAGCATTTACTTAACGGGACGGTCAAGAAGAAAAAGTGTACCACTGTATATATTCTGCAATGATTCAAGAAAACGTGTCATTAATTCATTAAAACAATGCATGATTTAGAACTCCCAGTTTACAGACTTGGAATATTTTGTTGCAACTCTGAAAACTCTACTTTCTTGACCCAATACACTAGAGGAAAGAAGATCGCTTTATTATTTTCATTTATAATGCCATTTAGCGAATGGATCTGCTTTTCTAAACATGTTTATTGAAGTAAAATAGTGATGCTAATTAATAAAACCTTCAATTATTTTATTCAGAAGTTGAAGGAGAAAACGTTTTATCCCTTATTGAAAAATGCTAGTAGAAATAAGCAAATACCTGACCTTCATAACATTAACAGGTTGAGTGAAAGGTGTGGAGACAGTAGCAGAGAATGGCATAGAAAATGATCCCTACAAACCCCACAACCCTTACACAGGTAGGGACCATATCCAGACAGCTTTCTCACGTTTCACTTCTCAACGTGGATCCCACTGGACCACCCAATCAACTGGGCCGTCACCAGTATATTCCATGATCCGTCACCGGCTCCAGCCTCCAGCCGCCGCCACCACCACCACCACCATTTTCAGCATGTCCCACCAGTGTATTCAGTGTCATTATCACTATTGGCAAGCTTAAACTACACTCAACCCAATAAAAGAGACCGGGATTGTATTATTACTATCCAGTGGTATAACCTAAAGGTGGGGGGCCCATATTATGAAAATTGATAATATTTATTTTGTCTATTAATCATAAGAAATGATGAACATACTTAAATTACTTTTACAGCAGCTTTCTTTTCCTTTTTCTATACTGGAAAATAAAGTCGCTCTAGGTAACATTGACAAGTGTTATGCCGTAGAAATTGCTCTTCCTTAATTATATGCTTGCGATTTTTAACTAGTTTAAGGGTGTGCTAATCAAAATTAAGTCTTGCTGTAATAAATACATTCTTTCTACTTTTTATCTTAATGTACCAACAAAACTATAGTACATTCATTGATTATTTGCAATATTTCTTTTAATAAAATTCCTAACATTAACTCATGTAGATTATATTAATATTCAATTTCACATGTAAATTTAGTTTTACTGATATAACGTATCGTAACACTACTCAAAATAACTAGACCTACAATTATAGCAGTGGTGCATCTAAGTCGATCCCTACAAAGAGTGTTCGGTTAGCTCTTGTTATGACATCAATCGATGTTTAGGTCATAAGAGGTTTGGTTTTAGTTAAAATAAAATAAAATGAAACTAAACTAATGAAAACAAATTAAAGAAAATACGCAAAAATGATGAAAGTGACGAATTCGTTAGGGATCCGATTCTTTGGTTCAATATCAGCCTACACTCAATTAGATATATTTCATTAAATTGTTGTCTTCACACATCTCTTTGAACTATTGGTCGTAGATTAACAACAAGTTATGTTAACTTTGTTTTACCCTTAGGTCGTGTTTAATTAAAAGAAACGCTCGTTAATTAAACTTAGCTATCGAACAACTTAGGAGACGCTCTCTAGATTTAATTTGACAGTTGCATTACGAATTAGGAAAACAAACCAATCTAAGCAACAACCATATATGCTCGGGTCATTTAACCTAGGTTATGCTATCCCTAATAATTCGAAACCATTATTTGCTATAAATGAATCTCAGCATAACAATTATGAATTATATTGAAGATTCTAGCAATGAGATTATCATAAAACAATCCAATGAACGCATTACAATCACCATAACATAATACCCAAAAATTAACACAGGATAACATAATCAATCCTTAAAGAGAGTCAGAATAATAGACACAATGAATGGTATGCTTAATAGATTTCTTTGGCATTGATGTCACCTCTGAACTGGCGTCGAGAAGTCTAGCTCTCCATCTTCTCCATATGTCTCCAACATTGTGGTGCTTTGCCCCTTCTTCGCCTCCCGAAACCCCTCTATCGATTCTTCAAACTTTTCTCAGACGAAAATATGATTTTTATCGTCGCACTCTTACCCATTTATGATTAAAACTTAGGGTTAAAAGGGGTGAGGTGGCAGCATATATATCATGGGTGTGACATGGTATATCACACCCATGCATAACCACTCATGGAGGTGAGTTGTGTGTCACATGTGTGAGTGGTGTGTCACACCGTGACACATCTTTGTATATGCTTGAGAGGTGTCTTACGCCCATACAGTTGTGACATTTTAATTGTTTGGTCGTAAGCCATGTTGATAACATTTTTCTTTATGTTCTTTCCATTTTTTTGTCTTCTTCTTGCTCTAGTCCTTCTTCTTCTTGTTCCATGAAGACAAGTGACTGTGAATCTTCAAAAAACAACTGAAATATAGTGCTTTCAACTCACTTTAGCTCTTCGCTTCTGAATTATACCTAAAATCAAATATAAGCTAAAGTGAGTATCTTAAGCATTTTCATATCATTAATCACTAAGTATTATTGAATAAATATAATCAATTAAGCATATATCAATTTCCCCCATACTTGGCTTCCTCGAGCAAAACATCATAATCAAAATCATTGACCTAAAAACATTTACTCATTTCCCATATTTCCCAAGAATAGATAGTTATATTCACGAGTACACTCAATACTATTCATGATCATGACATTCTATAACTTTGCAAATCATTTCATTTATCTACCACTAAGGTTCACATGCATAATCATGAATCAAAGGACTTTTTAAGATTGTAATGTGGGCAAGGATAAAGTAATATGTATTTAAGTAATGTAGTGTAAAAGCCATCACAGCTTTTGAATCAAAAGTAACACTCAATGCAAATCAAGCGTAAAAACTAACATTCACTCACAATTGTGCACATCAACTATGACAAATGCAAAAAAACTATGTTTCCTAGCTTAAAGTCAAACTCTCATATAATTGATGGCAATACATTGAAACTACAAGGAGTGTTCCTTAAAAGCCACATCTACCTCATGTGCATTATAAGCAAATCACTGATTCAATCCAACTTTAGGAGGAGAAACCAATCATGAAAAGCTTTTCAAAACAAATGTATTTCCTCTTTGATATTTTTATTCAAACATTTTTTCGTTTTCTTTTTATTTTCTTTTGCTTTTCTCTTTTTCTTTCTTTTTATTTTCATTTAAAAATTGAAAGAAGCTACATTAATAAGGGAATTTCATTGATAAGACATAGAATAACAGCCCAATAATTATAACTATCCCACACATATGCACACCCCACACATATACTCTTATACATCCACAATCATTAACAATCAACAAATGCTCCACTAGCTTTAAGGCTTGGGTAGGACATTTGGTTAATTTTAAAGCATGTAATGTGTTGAGCATAAAAAGAAAGGCTAATAAAGCTTAAGGGGGCTTAACAACAGGAAAATTCACATCAAGGGGTAGGTTGTTTACCCATGTTAAGGCTAGAATTGTTAATTATGAGGAATTACTGAGAAGTTAGAAAATGCATATTATGCTTAAACTGAATATGACTTGCACATATAAGAGAATATTGATTGATGCACGTTAATATGCTTGTACATGCATTCATTGGCATTTCTGGGTAAATTGGTTTATAAATAGAAATTGTGGATTAAATTGTTTTACAAATTAAATTGGAGTGTATTAACTGTGATTTGGCAATTTTTGTATATTTTAGGTATTTCAAAAAAATTTGGTGAATTTTAAGAAAAATATTAAAATTTGGACCAATCCTAGTTTGACAAGTGGACTGATTAAATTGTGATACATGGCAGACTTGTTTGAGTGACATGTGGCAGTGTTAAACAGTGAAACGTGTAAGACATGCAAAATAGCCACATAGGTTGAGCAAAA
This sequence comes from Erythroxylum fimbriatum, assembly GCA_026770325.2. Taxonomy (NCBI): domain Eukaryota; kingdom Viridiplantae; phylum Streptophyta; class Magnoliopsida; order Malpighiales; family Erythroxylaceae; genus Erythroxylum; species Erythroxylum fimbriatum. The sequence goes on from JANZLH020000396.1 coordinate 2,845,968, forward strand.
CCATTTCTGTAGCTTGTATTATTCTTCATTCAGTTTTGTCCAACACCGAAAACATCAAGTTGTTTCTGTTAAGAAATTGGCATTTGAATCTTACATAAAAGTAAGAATTTCATTTCTTAGAGAGTGTTTATTCTGTTTATCCTTGGTTTTCTTCATCCACCGAAAACTTCATTGCTGGAATTTGAGCTGAACCAAGTAAGTGATTTTGATGGTGTTTTAATGGTATTTTGATAATGAACGAATTAGATTGAAATACTTGTGATAATTGGAGTAAAATGAAGATGATGCAGAAGTTTATGAGAATGCATAAACATGGATACTCTGTTTTGTTTTGGAGAAATACTTATATGTTGGATTCACTGTTGACATGCGTAAATCTGTGGAGTGTATAGTGATGGATTTAAGTGAGTTTAATGAAATGAAATGAAGAGTTAGTGAGGTTGTGGTATAGACTTGATAAATTGCTAAGTTGTTGGTGAAATGAAAGTGTGGAAGAAAAAAAGAAAAAAAAGCATCAGATGAAAGTAGAAAGAGAAACAAAATGTAGTAGAGAGAGAAAGTATATGTGAAGTTTTAGATTTGTGATTTTTGAAGTGTAAATTTGAATGTAATTTGTTTAGAGTTTGTATTAGAGTTAGAAATGCAATATAGATGATTTAGAAGTGTGTAAATCTAGAAATGAAAGAAAAATGGAAGGAGGAGAAGAAGAGAAATAATCGGTGAAGAAGAGGAGGAAGCGCGATCGCGACTTCAATGTAGAAGCACGATCGCGACTTCGCAGGACCAGGTGGAGACGCACGATCACGACTTTCAACTTTTGTTTATTTATGAACATCCTTTGGTATTTTGTTATAACTTCTTCACCCGATGTCCAAATGACTTGATTCTTTAACTAATAGATTTATAAGACATTGATCTACATCCTACCAAAAATCATATCTTTCTGAAATGGATTAGTTGATGAATTTAAGATGGAAATGTGACTGTGCTAAAGTATGATAACTGAGATGATTTTTTCTGAACATACTTCGGTAATTGGATTATATCTTGAACTGTGGACCTCATAATGAGATGATTATTAATTATGAGTATACTAGAGACATAAGGCTACAAATTTTCTGAAGAGATTAAATTAATTTTGCCTCTAAGAATTTTAGAATCTGATTGGAAGTTGGGACAAGAATTCTGCTGAAGCTTAAGAATAGTCTAAAATCTTTTGAGTATAACTTTCAATATACTAAACCAAATTGGATGAACTTGGTATCATTGGAAACCTAAGACAAGTAGGAAAAGCTTTCTAGAAGGAAGTGTTACCTAATTTTGTCATTTATCCTATCAGAATTATTATGCAACGTTGATTTGAAAGCATGTTGTTAGAAAAATATAAAGTGGTCAATTAGGTTATGAAATTGATTTTACATTATTTTATTATGGTCCAAATTATAAGTACAAATGATATTAATGAGGGTTTTAATATCTGAATGATTTGATGATAAGGATCACAATAAGATACCTAGAATTGTCATTGAACATGAATTGTGCATATTTTATATAAGTAATGTGCATAAAGGAATAATTACATTTATGCAAAAGTGTGATATTTGTGAATGTATTTTGTATGATATAGAGGAGCACATTGGACGCCAGTCTAACATTGGTAGTCCATCCAGTCAATAGCATATTGGAGCGTATTGTGAGTCAACCTAGATAATTTTCCTAGGATTGATTTGATTTGTTTGACTTCCAATTATGAACTGTTTGTGTTTTGTTATGAAACTTAAAGGCTGAGGAGTTTAGTATTTGGGTATGTATTGGAAGTGTTCTGATTGCAATGAAATTCTAAATGATAATAGTATTATGTGATTTTTTATGAATTTCGGACTTAAAGTCCGAGGAGTTAATAGTTGGGAATGTATTGGAAGTGCTCTAATTGCTTTGAAATTTTGAATGCTATGTGAATTCTCAAAGAAATTTAAATGTCGGACTTAGGTCCGAAGACTATGAGATTCTAATTATGTATCATGCTATGTGAATTCTCAATGAAAGTTGAATGCTAGATTTAGGTCTGATGACTATGAGATTTCTAGTTGTGCATCATAAATGACTATTAGACATGACATATTCTGTATTTGTTGCATTTCATAAAATGCATGCTTAGATAAAGGCGTTGTGATCGTAGTAGCCAGTATGAAAGCACTTACATGTAGAGCTTTGCTTCATGATTTCTGTTTCTGCACGTAGAGCTATGCTCCGTGATTTCTAATTCTGCACGTAGAGTTATGCTCCGTGATTCTGTTTTGACTGAGCCCAATGGGCCAGTATCTATATATGCATGTGATAGGCACTCGGTCACAACAATAATAACGAATCTGGAGTCTCATATGCATCTGGAATTGTACATATCTGTCTTGATTCGCAATGATTATATGATATGCCATGTTAGCGTGAATATTTGGAATATACATGTTCTAAATGAATATTTGGAATATAAATATGTGATTTGTGTATGTGATCTGGGTGAAATCATCAATGATGGTTCGCTCATTGAGTTCACAAAACTTAAAAAAATTACAACGTGACTTTTCAGGTTCAGAGGAGTTATCCAATTAGATCAATTGGAGTTCAGCCACTGCAAATGAGCATGAGTTACGAGTCGGGATCAGTTTGCACCTATATATGTCTTCAGTGATTTTCTTTTTGGTGTATATACTGCAAGAATTATACTAAGTATATATGATTGATTTGGTAATGAAATGTCATTATGATTGTAAGTGTTTTGTATATGAAATGGGCCCAAGTGGCTGTTGAATACGAATGTTTGTAATAATTGTAACTTGTGAATGGAAATGTTTTTAAATAAAGTGGGGCCCGATTTGATTAATGGTTTCCTCATACGTGTACATTGTTTTAAAGAAACAAAAAAATTGTAATTAATTTTGACTCAATAACTGTTCTAGCATGCCACCCTTGCGGGGTACGCACTCGGATATCACCATAGATGTTAGGTACGTGTCTTGCGAGACTGGGGTGTTACACACTACTAGTTCCACTACCACCACTACCATTACCACTTCCACCTTTAACATTTCCAAAATCACCATGGAAACTAGAAAACGAACTTCCATTACCAATTTCAAAATTCGACCTTGCTCTTCTATCTCTCTCATATTGATATTCATCAAGCAAAGTTTTCATCTGCCACTTCACATTATAACTTACTTTTTTACAAGGTTCCACATCTCCTTTAACCCCAGCTAAATGTTTTTTTTAATTGGGTGATTCCTTCACCTTTCAAATGCTTGTTACAAAACAAACACATAGTATGGTTCCTTATACCGGGAACCAATGCAACATGAGCCCAAGCTGGATCATTGTATCTTCCTAAAGTGGGTTGATCAGGAGTACTTGAACTGTAGCGCCCCCTCACCGTAGAGTACCCACCGGGACGCCCGCAGGTCATTCCGGTATGTATCCTACGATAAGAGAGAACTACTAACAAACATCACTATATTCCTCATGGCATCACAATAATAAAACAGTAATATTAAATTGCAACTTTTTAAAACCAAACTGTTTCCATTTCATTTCACCCAACTCAGTAATTTACATAACTGTCAGTTATATCTGTCTGTACATTATTATGAAAACTTAACTACTATACATCAAAACAAAATAACAGTCCTAACTAGGTCATCCAAAAAGAATCCCAGCTGACCGA
>JANZLH020000396.1:2849785-2860068 GCA_026770325.2 Erythroxylum fimbriatum
ATCAATTAAGAGTCAAAAAGTACTTTAACAATTATGAAAATGCAGCCAATTAATAATGTAAACTTGGGTTCAATCAACAGACTAACAAGTGCTCCAGTTTTTATTTTGCCTACTGGAGATGAGGGTTATACAATGTACAGTGATACTTCAAGAAAGGGTTTAGGTTGAGTGTTGATGCAAGAAGACAAGGTAATAACTTACACCTCGCGACAGCTAAAGCCTTATAAACTGAATTACTAGACCCATGATCTGGAGGTAGCAGCAATGGTTTTTGCCCTGAAGATTTGAAGACATTATTTGTATGGGGTTCAAACGAGGATTTTCACAGACCATAAAAGTCTTAAGTATTTGTTGAGTCAAAAGGAACTGAATTTGAGACAGAGAAGGTGGTTGGAGCTAATTAAGATTATGATTTGATAATTGAGTATTGATTGAGCCCAGGTTTATCATATAAATTGGCGACACCGTCATAGTTTTTAATATACTTTTTGGCTCTTAATTCTTGGTTTTTTGCTTAAATTAGTCCTTTAGTGTGAGCTTATATTTTATGCAATTTGATATTAAAAATTGTTACAAATTGACATTAATTGCATTATAAAATTTTCTTATGACAATTGATACTGCAAATTGTTATTTTATATTGTAGGAGCCAAAGGAGTCAGATGAGTCAACATGAGGACGTGAGCTCTAGAACGTCCGCCGCATCAAGAAGAAAGCTCGTCGCGGCACACTATGAAGGAATATCTCGCCGCGGCGAGTGATCCAGAAAGTGCACGTCGCGACACAACTCCCTCATTGCTGCAATGAACAGTCGAGTATCCAGACTAAATTTGAAAAATTATCTCACTATTCCGACCCGAACTGCGACCTATCCTTTAAAAACCATGCCAAATTAGGTTAAAAGGGAGATTGATATTCAGCAGACAGGAGAGACATATCTGGGGGGACCGACACTCAACGACCATTATTACCTCTCATCCGTGAACATCATTCTCCACCTTCGATCAGTTCATTGTCAACTCCACCGCCGGTCACTATTGCTAGCATGGGTGACATCGGAGCTTCAGCAGTTGTGAAGGGTTTCGGAGTCATGCGCGGCTAGGTCATCAGTCCCTCTTGAAAATGTAGCAACGGCTTGAGTTCACCGGGCTTCAAAGAGGAGTTAATTTACATTGTCAAGTTTAACTGCATAGTTGTAAATTTCTTAGTTAGGGTTTACGACAGTGTAGTTAAATTAGCTTGATTAGAGTTTAATCAAGTGTTGAACAATGTCTTGTGTTATGGATTTGGTTATATGTAGAACTTTGATGCTTAATATATGAAGTTTCATATATGTCTTTTGGTGATTGTGTTAGTCCTCTTTATCTGCCTAGTTGTGTTTGATATTGAGATTATGCTTGATCCAATTGACCACTTGCATTAACTTGTCCATTTCGCACACTAAGATGCATTTAACAAGGTTTTAAGAAATGGAGTCCATTGATTAAAACCTTGGACTTAAAGAGTTTTTTAAGGTTTGTTAATCGAAAACTTAGTGAATTTCACTCCTTGAAAATTTGTTTTGAACCGTGATAGCCTAAGCTCGTTTTCAAGAGGACCTTATCATACTCGATTATTGTTTGAATTTTAAGCTTCCAACTTCCCAAAAAAATCCAAAAATTCTTGTCATACATTCTTTTCTAATTTGGTCAAGTTTCCTTAATTCATACCAATGATCCAAACCCCCTTTTTATCAACTTAATTTGCATTTTTGATAATTAGGCTAGCTTAAACCTTTTTCGCCAGGTTCCAATTAAGTGAGATGATTCGAAGTTGCATCCTATATTGCAATCCTTGGAATTTAAATTTTTGACTCGGTTTCCAAGGGATTGATCTTAAGATCAAATGACGGAGCCGATCACTCCCTTTAGAAGTCTCTAGGCTTTCTTAGCTAGTAGTGTTCTATAGGTTACCTTGATAGGTATAAATCCCAATCCCCCTTCCTCTTAAGGACACACTTCCCTCAAATTTACTTTAACTTTTGTTGCTCCTTCTAGTCCCCCATTCTATAAGAAGAGTCTGAAGGCTTTCTCAACCTGTTTAGTGATGGATGTCAAAATTTTTAAATGGGATACCCAATATATTGAGAGGGAGCTTAGGATTAAGGAGATCAGCTGAGTGTTATCTATGTATAAAGATTTGGAAGTTCAACTAAGTAATATGTCATTAACCTTTTCTAAAATATGTTTGAACCCTAAGGGCGTTGATTTTCTTAAGGAAATAAGAATCCCTAGGTAGGTTAATGGTAGTTTTTGGATTTTAATGCCAGTAATGTTAGACAGTTATAAACTTATAGGGTATGTTTTCCTTGATATATACATTCCACTTCTCTCAAAGTTAATTTGTGAGCTAGATAGTCTACTGAACCCTTGCCTTAGACCCTTGCAACTTTCTATTATGATGGAGGGTACGCCATTCACTAGTATGTTGAAAGATACTTTGGTGATGCATTGTTCAAACCTTTGAGTGAAAACCTCAAAGAAGTAAAACAATCTCAGTCCACTGATGATGAACTTCCAATATATGGAGTCATAGGCTTTTTGTAAGTCAATTATGAGGGTACAACTTTTTCTATTATTCCTTCCATTATAAATTTTTAGTTGTTCCTAAACTAGGTGGATATTGTCGCTTCTTAGCCTACCTAGAATATAAGCACCTTGCTACTAACCTCCATGGTTAGGCAACACTAGCTTGAGCTATTAACTTTTATCCTTGATAATTTTGTAGATTATATTGCAACAAGCAATAGGTCTATAGTACATGATAAAACTTTGTTATGTACCTTTGGGAACCAAGGTTATAAAGCTTTTTTTTTATTTCTTTTAACATCTTCCCCTCTCTGAAAATTCCTAGATAGCTTGCATAGTGGTTTCTCCAACCAGATCCCATGTTTTTTGAAAGAATAAAGCATTCATCCCATCAACATTAGGTGCTTTCTGGGGATTTAGGAGCTTGAGGCTTTTGTGTATTTCCTCCCTAGTAATAGGGTGTAACAGAATGTTTTTCTCTTTTATAAACTATTGGACCTTTAATGTTTCCTTTATCAGTGTAATAGAGGAGGTAGCATTTGAAGGGGAACCTTGAGTGTTTAAATAATATCCCACTATATCTTACATGGTTTTGTTTTGGCTAGTTATTATGATAGGTGCGAATCATATTATATTTTCTAGGTACAAGAGTGTGTTTTTAGTATTTTCTTAGATGGTAATCATGTGTTTAGGACTTATATTTATTTTCTTGTTAGTGTTTCCATGTGTTTATTTAATTGAATGTTATTTAAAACGAGAATTTAATCTTGATTGTATATTTCAAAGGTTGTTTAATATGTTTGGAGATGAGTGGAGATAGGGAAAGGGAAGAAAAGACAAAGAAAAAGCTAGAGAAATATATTTGGCATATGCATAAGGAAGTATTAGATTGGGAAGTCTCCGAAACGATCATGCCAGAGGGTTGGAGTAGTGTCATGCACAAAAGTGTATGGCCATCTACAATCATATAATATGTTTTTTTGGGTCATGAGATTTTGGGCTATTTTTAGAAGATAAATGAGGAAAAATCCTAGAAGACCCAACAGTATATAAAGAAGAGAAAAAGAACTTCACTTAACGACTGCAAAAACATAAGAGGAGATCAAAAGACCAAAATTCTCAAGAACAAAGCTACAGATTTTCCAACTCAAGGAAAAGAAGAGAAGACTTCTAGATTCAATTCTCTACTCTTTTCTTATTTCCTTATTGTTGTTAGATATTAATGATGATTAAAATTGGTTATATATAGTTACATATATGGATTGCTAAATTCCTCTTTAGGAATTATTCTCAAATTAATTATTAAACCTTGCATTCTTAATTTAATGAATATGTTTGGGATGTCTATTGTTTTATATACAGTTTGAATTAAGAGATTAGATTGGATCATTTATGTTATGTTACATAGCAAGAGTTGGTACCTCAATGGACATATTAACATCAAATTAATAGGCAATTAAAGAGATAATTTAATTGTTATTAGTTATCTATAGGATTGGTTTAAATCCATTTACATAGTTAAAAAGAGTTTTGATAGATTGAGACATCACAATTCAATTTCTATCCATTTTAATTAGGATTACTTGATTAAATCTTAAGAGAGGGTAATCATATTCATAGGAGATCTAGGATCAAGTATTATTGAATCAAGAAGATAAAGTGAAAACAAATAAGGATATAAGTAATTCATAAATTTCATTATTGATTAATCAATTAATTCATTATTGCCTAGTTCACTGTTTAGTTATTAATTCTTTGTTTTAAGTTTAATCATTAGTTATCTATCTTATTTTTCACCTTAAAAAAAGATGACTAAAATTGTCAGGTGAAACTATAATTCTCATTGGATTTCATTTTTTATACTATAAGATACGATCTGTATACTTATAGTTTCATTGTTCTCAAGGCATAATTTTGTTTATGGCCTTCCTTCCTGTAACTTTTATGTGAAAGATTTTAATGTTCTTGTCCTCCTCTATTAACTATGCGACTCTTGATCTTTGTTTCATCATAAAGATCTCATAGTTCGGGACCTATGAGTACTATCCTATAGCTTGTCTCTTCTTCTCTAATAGGCTAGGATTAGTGGGATCCTGGTAGAGTTCATTATGTAGTTTTGACTTTAAAAGCTCCTGAAGTGCTTTTGTATCACAAATTCTATCTTTATGTAATTTTTTGAGCCTATCCTTTATGCTCCTAAGCTTTTTGGAGTATATATACTATTTAGTTCCACCAAATCCCTCTATAATCCTCTCAAAATAGTTGCTTCAAAACCGTTAACCTATGTGAGATAATTTTTGAATTTGAATGGGGTTTTCTAGGATTCTTTGTAGTGTAGATGTATACAATGTCAGGAGAGTGGTCAGAGAATAAGGGGTTCGGATATGATACCATACTTTAAGGGAAGTTTTGGATCCATTTCAATTCACTATGCTCATGTCTAACTTCTTTCTTAGGTACTATTCATCCTATTTTTTGTTGCTTCAAATAAAAAAGTTTCCCTCATATGGTAAGTTTAGGAGTTGGGTGTCCCTATTGCATAGCTTTAGATCATCATTGTAGTTTCTGGCATAGACATTGCCTTCAACTTTATTGAGATCCCTTATAGCAATGGAATCACTAATGGCTAGCCATGGCTCTTACACGTTAGTTGCTATTTCCCTTAGCTTATTTTATAAAGGGAGCTACTGAATATTAAGATTAAAACCATATATCATGCTAATATTAAACAACCATTGCTCTTGTAAGCTCCTTATCTTAATGTGAATCATCTGATCCATAATCTGTGTGTTTAGAATGTTAACCTCATCCTCCTTATAGAAAAATAGGATTCTCCTATTATGGTAATAGCTATAGTTTTCTATCATCTTCCATTTATTGTGGGAAAGGTTGAAGAGACTGCATTTTCCCTTCCTAATTCTGGATTCCAAAATACCAAAGATGCTTAGTTTATTCTCTAATATGAACTTAATAATTCCTTATTACATTGTGGGGGAATTTAGACTCCTTATATTCCATAAAACAACCTTCATGTGTTGCCACTTGAAGAGGTTGCCATCTTCTTCTTATTAGATCTCCTTTTATTTTTCAAGGTTTTAAAGACCTCCTCCTCTATCCTAGTCTTAACCTCGGCAGGGAAGGGTTTACTTTAATAACATAATTGATTTAGTTCCAACTAATTATAAGAATTGTTTGCCTCCTTAGTTTTGGGTGTGAGACTAGAGGTGCTACTTGCTTGTTGATGCTGAGCCTCCTGGTTTACTTCCTCCCTACTTGTTTATGTAGGGTCTCTCTCTAAAGTATTTTTTTTCCTCACTAGCTTTTTAGGTATGATGGCTTTGCTCACTATTTGTAGCATAAAATTTCTCTCCTAAAAGTTTTAGAGAGCCTCCATTCTTGAATACTTTTCCAGTTGGTTTCCATATTTTAGTCACCTTTGATTTAGGTTTCCAAAGAGATGTTACTTTGACTACATCCTTAACCATTTCCATGTTACTATTGAACTTCATAATAGGGATCTCCTTAGGTAAATCATTCATTATGTCTATTGAGATGCACTGTTTACGGTCTAGACACATAAGTTTGCCTATATAGCTTGCTAAAGAACTTAAACCTTTAGTTGTCTAGTATTCGAGTGGAATGCCATGTATGTAGACCATGATAGGGATGTTTGTAGATCTGATGGTCTCATTCTCTGTGCTAGGTTTCCATGTCTGTAGGAATAGTTTTTCCATATATGCTAGAGGCCATCCTCCTCCAACTTTAAGGCTTGATCCTTGTTGATAAACTTGAAAATGAAGATATCATCTTCATTAACAAGTATTTCTATAGGCCTATAAGTCCTCTAATTTATAGTTATCCATACCCTTATAGTGGGAAATGAAACCCTCTTATCCAAGAAGAAATCAATCAGCGTGGATGACCATCTATTAACACCTTCTTTTAAAACTTTAATAGGAGGGGCTACCTCATGTTGCTCCTGAGTGAAGGATGGTGAAGAATAGAACAACTTTGAATATGTTTTTGAATCTCCCACCACTTGTGTCCAAGTGGTTCTAATTTTGGGGGAAGATTGTTGCCCTGAGTTTAACAATTATTCCTTGAGTTATTTGTTTGCAAGATGGGGATGATTCCTTGACGAATATAAGGAGCCAAACTTTGGGGGTAAAGGAAAAAAATCAGCTTGGATGCATTGTTTACGGTCTTTTGTATTGAGTGTGGAAGGCATGGTAGTGTTGTAGGTTCAGAGTTTAAGGAGAGATAGGTACAGCGCTGGACTAAAATCATGAACAACTTTTTATAATACCAAATTTGCCCCTTAGATTTAACTTAGGGTATCCTTAAGAATGGTACTTTAAATTAAGAATAAAATATCATGAATTTAATTATTATTGTCATATCTACGGATAAAAACTAGTAATTCTTGTTCTTACATATATTCATATTTTTAATAATTAATTTTGATACTTTTTAATTAAAAATTTTTAAGATTCCCTAATATTTACCTTATTATTTTAATAATTTTTTACATTCCTAAGTTGCCTTATTAAAATTTTTAAAAAATTGAAATAGATCATTAAATTAATTTACTTTCCACGAATGAAGTATGGCGAATGATACAATAATGAATATTAAATTTAACACATTAAATTTAGTTTAAAGGTTTAAATGTAAAACAATATTGTCCTATACTTATTGGATGATGTTTAAATGTGGTTTCACCAAACCCGTCGAGACATAGATTTTTCTTTGTTACTATTCACACCATGGTTTTGAAACCCAGACCGGTGACCGGTAGGCTATTCGGTCCGGGTGACCTCTAAAAATCAGTCCTCAATTAAACAAGTGCAATCGGTGAGAACCGGTCATTTGACTAGTTAAACCGGGATTGATCAAACCTGTTGGTCACTGGTTCAACGATTTTTTTTATTTTGCTTTTTTTTCTAAAACGCTGACGCGTTTTTTGATTCTTTCAAAAGTAAAACCTACATTTTCTTCAGAAATCTAACAGAAGTATAGAAATTTATATTATTTGGTATATTTTTCTATTTTTAATATTACTAATATTATATATAATTAAATATAATTATTGCGTAATTATGACGTCACATCGATTCGACCGGTGGTCGAACTGATTGAACCGGTCGAACTAGTGATCAGTAGGACCTCCGGTTCGACGTCCGGTCTAAATTTTAAAACCTTGATTCACACTATTTTGAGTATAAGCCATTAAAATTGCGTTTCTATTTTCAGGAGAGAATAAGCATTAATCCATTAGCAGATACTTTTCATTGAAATCAAAAGATCATGGACTCATGACAAGGCAGAAATCAATTAAGACGCTAATTTTATATGTTTGTCTACCTATTTATTAATGTTATTTGATCAATATATTGGTATCGACCATATTGATTCAATTTAATTTCACAAATCTTCATTATTATGCTTAAAACCACAAGATATATAATCAAACGCAAATTAATTAATTGATCCATATCCTACTAAATACAAATTGCATCTCAATCAAATACGTGATTGTAGCTGTAACATTAATTGTTAATAGATTACGTACTTCGCTAGACATTTCTTCTACTACTAAAAACAAGAAGCAATTAAGTCCCCTTGGTTCTTTCGTATGCTGGTAATTGAAAGTAATAACTAATAACCTACAAGCTAGGTGCGGTCAACTACATTTGGTAAACTCATGCTACTCATACTTACTTTGGGCATATTGCGATAAATGCTAAACTTAGACAAAAGAGTAAGACTCAAACTCCACATTTATTAGCATAATCTTGGGAACTTATCACAAAATTTAATATTTTTGTGCTTGGGGTAGGACCTTCAAGAATTTTTTTAATAATCAAATGACTTTTTGATGAGTTTAGGTGCAATTTTTATTAGAAATATTATGATTGATAAACACATATTTATGAAAATTGGTTTCAAACATTACTTAGATAGTCATTCTTTCCAAGAGTTATATGACTATTAATATTTGATTAATGGTAATTGTTACTTCTCAAATTAGTATTTGATTGATGATAAGATTAATGACATTATAATTTGCTTACAATTTTATGGAATTTACATCTTGAATAAAATTTAAATTAGAGGATTAGAGTAAGAAAATTCTAATTCTAGATAATTCAAATTTACAAAATTGTTATAAATTATTACAATTTAAATTTTAAGTTACTATTTTAAGTTGATTAAAATTATATTTTTAATTATGACTTAACAAACAACAACTTTGATATTTACTTTTTTTTGTTGAAATCTCCTTAATGTTCTTTTTTGTAAATTAAATATTGTATTAAAACCTTAAATGGGAAACTACAGTTTGCACTATTGTCCATATTTGAAATGCATCATTTCTCCACATGCTTAAATCTCATACACTTCAATCTACTTAAGTCTCATATGTGTCCCTTAGCAATACGCTTTGTTACAATCTTAGCTAATAAGTCCTTCTTAGTTCTTTCCATGCTTTAAACGAACCCAAGGCTTCTTTTGTTGGTTCCTCCAAAAATACCTTAATTTGGTAAATAGTCCATCAAAGGGGAGGTGCAAGTCTTGATAGCATATCTTCAAGTTTGCAACTTTGTGGTTGCAAGTTAGGAGGTAAATCCTTTTTTCAATTTACATGTGTGTTGATTGAGCCAAAGTTTGCATTATTAATTGGCTGCATTTTCATGATTGTTAAAGTACTTTTTGACTCCTAAATGTGACTTTTGTGCTTAAATTAGTTCCTTATAGTGAGCTCATATTATTCGCAATTTGTTAGTAAAATTGTTGCAGATTGACATTAATTGCATTATAATTTTTCTAAGTACAATTGATACTGCAAATTGTTATTTTATATTGTAGGAAAAAAAGGAGTAAAAAAGGATCAGAAGAGTCAACACGGCATAAAGTCCTTAAGGCACGTCGCGAGGTGAAATGTCGCGGCGAAGCGTAATTTTCTCGTCGCGACGCATGAAAGAGAAGACACGTCGCTACTTGTGCCAATTCCTACGTCGTGGCACATCACAAGCAACAGCACGTCACGACGTCCAACAATTCTCCCACCGCAGCGAGCAAGCAAGAGCAGCACGTCGCGACGTGCAGATGGATATCTGGACTCTACTCGGACTCTTCACTCACTGTACTGACCCGACCCGATCCATCATATATAAACATTGCCAACTTAGGTTACGGGCATCGAACATCACAGAGTCGGCGAGCATTAGACCGAATACACTTATCATCGAATACACAGAAGTCTTACGTTCCGCAGCCACCAGAGATGCCTTCATCGTTCATCCTCGCATTCGATCACCATCCACCATCGCCAGGAACTTCACCGTCACTTCGCCGTCAGTCTCTGGAGCCATGGTTAGTGTCGGGATTCCAGCAGTGATGGATATCGCCGAAGTTATGCGTGGCTAGGGTTTCCGATCCTCTTGAAGATGTAGCCTCAGGCTTGAGTTCACGGGCTTCAAAGGGGAGTATCATTTATTGTCTGAAAGTTTAGTTATGTTATTGTAACACTTTGGTTAGAGATTACAGTGTTATGATTGGATTAGCATGGTTAGGGTTTAATCATGTGTTGACGATATTTTGTGATTTGGATATGGATTATGTAGAACTTTTGTGCTCAAATATATGAGGTCTCATATATATCTTCTGTGATTGCATTAATCATTTTTTTATCTGCATGGTCGTGTTAGATAA
>JANZLH020000396.1:2860168-2874804 GCA_026770325.2 Erythroxylum fimbriatum
TTTAGGCTAGCTTTAAACCTTTTTCGTCGGTTCCAAGAAGTGAGACGACCCGAGGCTGCGACTGTACTGCAAACCTTAGTTTTTATTGTTTTTGACCGGTTTCCAAGGATCAATTCTAGATCGAACGACGAGCCGCGATCATGTGTTCCATGATTTCTTTTTCTTATGTAGTTTTTTGTTTCTTCTAGTATGTCAACTATATCTCCTTTCCCTTGTATGCTGAGGGGTTTTTAGAAGCAATTGCTTGTTACTTCACTGTGAGTGTTGCCTTGTTTTTATTCTATTTCTTATGATTTTTGTTCCTCCTCTTTAGATTTATGAATCAGCATTGATGTGTAGATTTTGTGGCTTAATCTACTCAAATTTGCCTGTGGTATGATTTGAAACCATTAAAGGTATTATCCCCAAATCGTATGGTTTTCTTTCCACTATTATTAATTTTGAAATCCTTAATTGGTTGTGCTTTCCATTTCTCCAAATTGGTTCTTAATAATTGTTGGTTTGTGGTTAGTTTAGATTCCACTTCCTTCTTATTTTATGGTTGCATTATGTATATTTGTCACAATCACAACTTCCCTTATTCTTTGAATGATCTTGGTAAAAAGGTAATAGTTTTCTTGTTTTTGATTCTTGAATCTTTTATAGTTCCTTTCTTTCTTCAATTCAAACATTAGAAATGTGGCTCCTATTTTAAGCACCAACCTATCATTGGTGATCTTGTTTATTTTCTGCATGTGAGTCCATTCCAATGTTTCTTTTATATTGGTTGGAGTGTACTGCATATTGAATTCCCTCAACAGTTTCCTCTAAGCTTTGGAGGAATAACTACGTGTGAACATTGTATGATCCTCTTAGTTATGATAGGTAGAATATGTAGTTTTTTGGGCCAATCCAGCTCATTCTGTCTAAGGTAGGAAGCTTGTTTTAAATTTTAACCATATGAAGAATGTATGTTTAAGAAATTGTTGCTTAAGCCAGATCATTTTGTACCATCCAACTTGCTAAGCGATAGGGGTGCATAGATTATAACAAGTAGCCACACTAAATTTTTTAGAAGGATCACTCATCTAGATTACAATGTCTTCTTTACTTTGATATAGTTTTTAGGAAGGTAGGAGAGATTAACTACTCCTCATAAGGGTACCCACCATTGATTATCTTCTATGACTTTGCAGACCTTGGAATTTATGGGAAGAATATGTTATTAAAAGTTGCAAATAGGTTGGAGTTAACGTAGTTTTGATTTTATCCAGTTATCAAATTAAAATTGGTTTTTTTTTCTATCCCCTGTTAGATAATTGATCTCTTACCCTATTACTCCCCTTAAGCTTAGGACAAATTTAGTGATAGATGAGAAATTTAAAATTGGTTCCATCACCTAAAAGTTGTTATCCTTAATATACTCTTCTTGTATCCATATGACCCCTAGTCCTGGTTTGCTATTGTATAAGGTCCAAATTTATTTGGCCATTAAAGCTTTATTAAAATCTAATTTTTAAGTCTCCTTGTGCTTTTGGGAGGTAGATGTTCCTCTATTTGATTTTAGGAACTCCTTTATTCAATCCAACTCCACTCTACAAAAAATTTCTTAGGCCCTTTTAATCTCTTTAGTTATTTTGGCTAGTAGTGCAACATGTGAACTCCAGTAGATGTACATCCCATTTAATATGAATTTAATCAGTTTTATAGTTCTGCATAAGATAAATGTTTTGTTATCCAGCTTTTTTCCCACTAAAATTGCACCAAATATTGGTCTATAATCCTAACAGGAGATCTTTATTGTTGAAATAGGAAGCTTAAGGTATTTTATTAGGGTTTTGGAAAGTTGTAAACCCACTTTTTTTGTGAGGGATTATTCTAGGAGAGAGGGGGTAAAGGAGATGAAAGTATGACTTTTCCTTATATTTACTATCAAACCGGACCATTTCTCAAATTGGTTTAGGCTATCCAATAATAGTTTAAGTGAGTTTTTATCTACTCCACCAAGGAGGAGCAAATCTTATGTGAATGCCAAAGTGAAAATCTTTGATATTCAAAATTTGTAATGGTAGAAAAAGGAATACCTTAGACAATTTGGTTAGGGATAACAATGGGCGGCCTATGGGCCAAGCCTAGGCCCAAACCCAGGTCGTCTCAAGCTTAGAAGAGTTAGGCCTCGAGTTAACCCAAACCAGGACGCGATTAAAGAAAAAAATTGGCAGGGCTAGCCCATGGGCCTACCCATTGCCATCCTTAAATTTGGTAAGAAATATGCCTAGTCAGAACCTCAATAGTCATCAAGAATAGATATGGATATGATTTTATAGAGGAGATTACAATAAGAAATAGGTTTATAGTCTTCGAATGAAGTAGGGTTAGGGACTTTACAGATTAAGTGGAGGAGGGTTTTATTCAATTCTTTAAAGAGGTTATCGAAATCAAAGAATTCTTAGACAAGGTTACAAATATAAGGGTTTAAAAAGTTCTAAGATTTTTTAAAGAAAAGTGCATTAAAGGCACCCGATCTTGTGGACTTGTTAGGATTGATGATGAAAAGGACATTTTTAATCTCGAGATTGGTTTCTGGGAAGATTAGGCTTTCTTGTTGATTTTGGATTAGGGGATGAGAGATAAATTGAGATAGTTGAGCTGGAGAGATAGTAAAGGGGGATGATGAGCCTATAAGGTCTTTAAAATAAGAGAAGACCAAATCTTTCAGGTTTTCTAAGACCAAGTAGGGGTTTCTGGAGGTATCCAAGATTCTTAAATTTTTGTTTGCATTTTTTATGTATTGAATGCTTTTGTAAAAGAAGGTTGATATATGTCATCATCTTTTAACCAATTAACTCTTGTTTTTTTTCTTAAGAGGCAGTTATAAGCCTCTAGTGTTGATAAGTAGATGTTTATCTTGTTTCTCTCATATTTCCTCAGTTCTTTGCTTCATGGGTCCTTATAGTATTGAGATTGGATTGTATTTAGCTCAATTATATTTTCTGCTACTGCTTTACTTATATTGTTTTCGAAGTGTCCCTTATATAGCTTTCTTAAATCTTCTTTGACAATTTTCAATTTGGAGGCTAGATTTTTTGCTTCCTACCCTTCAACTATAGCATTCAACACTTTCTTGATTATTACTTTATAGCCTTTAACCTCTATAGGAAGTTAAAGAACCTGAATTGAGTCTTAATTTCCTTATATGTTGCTCCATTCTAATTTCCAGTGAAGAATCGTTTGAAATACTTGGGTTGTTGAACCAACTTGAGCAATTGGGGAACTTTTCCATCCACTCTAAGTTGACTAGCCCTCTGTTTAGTTTCTTCCTAACTTGATATTAGCCCTATTGCTTGTTAGATCAGGTAAATAAGTTATCCCTATAACTAAGGTCTATCATTCTAGATGAATTTAGGCAATCCTTAAGTTTTTTTTGTCTATTTTCCTTGCCTTACCTCTTAGTCCTTCTGGCTAGAAGGAGTTCAATATATAGTTGAAGTCTCCTAAGACAATCTATAGTTCCTTAATATTCTTCCCCACACTTACAATATCTCTATATCAAATTTCTGTTGGAATGCATGATTATGAGCATGTATATAGGTGATATGGATTTCTTGTACAACAATGTAGAGAATATTTCTACATGAATGTACTGGTCAAATTACTGGGAATTAAGGATTTTCACTACCTTCGGATCATAGGCAGGTATAATTTTGCCTAGTCTATGGTGTGCACGATTTGTTAGAGTGCTTCATTGATTTCCTAGGAACTTCAGCCTTTTCTTTAAAACTGATTCGCTGATCTTGGTTAAGCAAGCCTATCAGAAATGGATTTTTGACCTTCAAAAAGTCCTTTATGTCTTACTAATTTTTTAAGGGAAATTTAAGTCCCTTGTTGCTAGAAGTTTTTCATCTTCCCCTAATCTGTGGATAAATAATAAGTTAAGAGGTTTACCTTTCCTTTCAACTTCCACACATATTTTTGCAAATCATATTCTTTTCATTCTAGTTGTCTATTCATCTAAGCTTTGTGGCTTCCCTATTACATTTGTTAAATAGCTCAAAACCATGATTATCTAATATTCTAGTGGTATATTGGGAAGCAAATCCAAAATAGTATAGTCTTTAGAGCTTCTTTGTTTAGAGCCATGTCGGGGTCCATTTCCTAATAAACATAGGCTTACCATACAGTTCCATGGACCTAGTTCCATCATCTATCTCAATCCTTTTAAATCTCTGAATTTGAATAGAAAATACTCTCTTATGATATGAAGATTTGTTCCAATCCAAACTTAGTCCGTATGGTCTCAATCCAAGCTTTGATTGTTGGGTAGGAGGACCTTTTATCTAGAAATAACCCCACTATAGTATGGTCTTTCATTTTGTTACTCCAACTTGCAATATTTCCAAAAGGGGAGAGATAAATCGAGATTCTATTGTGAGTGAAATTTGAATTAGTTTGACTTTTATCTTATTATCATTTGTTACTTATTTCTAGGATTTTAAAGGCCCGGGAGAGAACTAAGAGAGGTTGCTATCACTTGTTACTAGGAGACAGTTATAAAGGAATTGCTATTAGGAGATTGAAATTTTGACTAGCTAAGGAGTGTTCTGGAGATGGGAGAGGAAAGAGAAAGTGTAAAGGGAAGAATGTCATTTTTAATCCTTTGACAAAGAGAGTTGAAATCGAAGGGTGAAATAAGAGAAGGAGAAAACTATTGAAGCCTGAATAAGAATGCCAGATTCAATGTTTACATAGAAGGGAGGTGAGTTGAGCTTGTGGGTGATAATTGTTAGTTTATGCCCTTGCAGCTAATCGGTTGGTTGCAATTTGTTGTATGACATTATTATTTAATTAATGAGCAGGCATTCTTTATCTTTATGTATTAAATTAATTACATTTGATGTTTTAATACTAAAGGTAAAATCTTTTGAATAATTACTGTATAATTGAAATTATAATGAGATCATAATGGTGAGATTCAATTTACATTTACTTATTGTTCCTAAATGTTCCTAGTTGTAGTTTTATTAAGATGGGATATCGTTGAAACGGTAAAGCTATTACACATTATATTTCTTTCTTATGAAGAAAGTAATTGATCTCATAAATTAAAGTATGGAGATACCTAAACTAATGTGTAGGTGATTATTAGAGAATAAATCTTTGAACTGACCCGGCTATGAGAATCCCAAATAAAATATTACTTATGTGTTTGTGGATTTCCTCATAATGATGGTTGTATAATTGATCATTATACTTAAGATTACCAAGGTATCTCGTGTAGGAATTACTATGTTTGATGCTACTTATGAAATGTCCTATGATATTTCAATCGGTAGTACTTAGATAGAGTATAAATCATATCGAAATAATTGAGTAAGTTTGTCACTCTAAAGTAATTAGAAAGAATGTTCTACTATTCTTGATTAGTTGTAATTTATGGAATTCTCTAAACAATTGAATTGACATTTTAAAAAATATTTTTAAATATAAAATATAAATCAATTACTAATTATCAAGAACGAACATGATTGGATGAAAAGCATAGACAACATCTTTATACTCAGTCCAATTGGAACATTAGATGACGAAAAGATTAAATTATACATCAAAACCATGCATAGACAGGTTAAGTCAAACCACTTTAAAATTCCTGATATTTAGGTAGTCATAACATGTTGTAGGATATCAATCTTGATCTATGATTATAAATTGTTTAATTGGAGAATTAAAGATAAATTAAAAGGAGTTTTAATTTATTTGATTCTAATTGTGAATTATAATTATAATTTATAATCATTGCCGATCACTCATTAAACAACAACTTGTGAAGGCAAAATAAATTTTAGTTAATTTGGACTTCATTATAAAGTTTTAGAAACTTTAGGGATCAAATATGAGATATTTGATTTTATTAAAATTAAATTAATTATAATTAGAGTATGATTTTAATTATAATTAAGGAATTTAATTTTAATAAAAATTTTAAAACCCTAGTGCTTTTTTTTCTATAAATAGGAGTAAGTATCAAGAAGCTAGCACTCCTGCTTATTTTCATTCAAACGTTGAGAAGCTGTTCTGTGGATTAGAGACTGAGCAAGTGAACAGCTTGTGGTTAACAAATTAGAAAGACTTTTAAAGGATTTCAACAGGAAACGCGAATCAGGTATGAATTCTTATTATACGATTCATATTTGTATTTTTATTCAAGTTTTTTAATTATCAAAATCTGAATGAAAATGTTTTAAAAAATTTTTCTATTGCGCTCGTGATTCAATCATGGTTAATTTCTAACAATAGTCGAGGCTAGCATGGGTACAGAGACGTTGGCCAAAGTGGAAGTTGGGGAATTAGGGTGCTTATTGACTGAGGCATCGGTTTCGACTTACTCAGTACCTATAAGGCATGGAGTAGTTTGGGATTTTCAGGCAAGAAAATTGGTTAAAAATGGATAAATGTTTGGGTGATTTTCCAATGAAAGGATTTTTTTAGAGAGAGATAAGAGCATTTCTTTTCTCGATTCTATTTCAGTGTTAATTAAAGTTAAAACAATTTAACGGATAAACTCAAAACAAAAACAATAGAATGTACCAACAAGCACTTTGGACAAACATAAAACCATATATTTTGGATTATTCTAAGGGGTTTTTTTTTAATTTGTGGTAGAATATGCGAAGAAATTGATGTTACATTCTATATATAACATTGGATTGTTTCAAGATAAAGAATTTAGGCACCAGGCAACCTTTTGAATAGGAAAAGAAAACAGAACTTTTTTACTTTTACTTTATAGGTATAAGACAGTAAAAGGACAAAAGAAGGGTGATCAGATCCATGTGGGGCCGGTAGGCGGGAAATATTAAGACAAAGATATTAAGCACAGTCAATGCTCAAGCATCTCGCCCTTTACTCTTTCATGCTTTGTTCTCAAAAGACATGAACAGATAGAGAAGCACGCACAAAACCTGAAGCCGAAAACGACCCTTGTTTCTTATATATATGTTTATGTTATGTCCATTATACACAGAAAAGAGAGAGATCATTTCCTTTCCTTCTACTAAATCTCTGCAACACCCACTCCACTGCTCTCTTTGCTCTGTTTAAGTTTCTTCGGCAAGCCAAATTGGTGGGAAGTAAATGCAGGTAAAAGGAGACGCTTAAGCGTCTTTCTTAAGTAGGAGGTGGTCTCAAAGTCGTGGAGTCCTAAGAGAAATTTCATGTGAGTTCCTTCTCATTCCTTTCCTATTTTCTACCACAGAATTCTTTACATATGCTTTTTCTTATCAATAAAAGGAATGGTTCAGACCTCGTTGAATTCTTATTTTGTCAAAACGTTTTACTTTTTGTGTTGGCTTAAACTTTTCTTTGTTGCAACTTTAATAAACGATCATGTGGCCTGAAAGTTCCCGTTAACTATGGATTAATCTACTTGGTTGTGATTGATGGTGAGGCCGACCTTTTACTAAAGTGGCATTTGTTTCAGAGTAGCGATTGACGTTAACTCTAATTTTCTGAGGGAGGAATTTTCTCAAATTAACATTGAAGAGAAATTACCTTATTTTTTTTACCTTATCAGCGTGATACTTGCTCATAAGATTTAAGAAATTATCATAATCAGCATGATTGAATAAATCCGTCATTTCACATGCATTGACACAGGTTTTGGTACCAATATTACAACATATTATTAAACTCTTTCTGATTGGGACAAGCTCTAATTTGAGGACTTAAAGTTTTATCCTTCACTAATTGGTGTGATGCGGCTGAATGTAACTATTGTTTTTAATTTTCAACTGTTCTAATGGCATGACTACTGTTTTTTGACATTGGGATCTGCTTTTTGAGACTAAAATGCTAACATGTTGATCCTAACCCTCTGTTGTTGTTACTGTTCTTGATATGAGAGCATGATATCCATCTATGTGATGATAAAAATGATGTTACTTCTAACCTATTATTGTTGTAGATCTCAGAGACAAAAGCTTTTGGAGAAAATAAAAGCATCACTTATGGAGATGGAACACAACAGTGGAGTTGCTTTACCAGTTTTAACTCCTTTATCCTTGAACTATGAAAGTTTTGACTTAAATGAATGGTTTGCTTCTTTTTGCAATGGGAATATCGCAACCATAAACTGGGGCAGCTCCAATGGGCTGAAGGAAATAGCTCAGTCTTCAATATGGCCTGTTGATTTCTCAGCTTTCACACCAGATGCTCAACAAGAGAGAATAAGCCCCTTTTCGGACACATTGTCTACTCCTAATCAATTGCATGCAGATTATATTGAAGCTCAAGCACACAGATCTGTTAATTTTGGTACTCATTTCCTACAACTACCTACACAATCTGCATTTGCTATTAACAAGCCAGATAGGAAAACTCCTGCGTTAAAAATTTGTAGCGATGATTGTTCTGTTATGACCTCAACACAGTTTCAAAGGCCATTGGAAATGGAGACCCAGGAGTCTCCAAGTGTATTTCTAAAAAGTGCAAGCACTCCACTATCTTGCAGGACCTCTCAAGGGGTCTCAACTTCAGCTTCTTTTAGTGAAACTGGAGAACTGGTTAATCTGGAAAAAGCTGTACAGCAAAAATTTGGAGGATCTATTGAAGACCAGAGTTCTGTTTCCTTAATAAACGAGACTCTTGGTGAACTTCCGCAAAGAGAAACTAGCTTGGAGAGACTGCCTGAAGGTTTTGAACTATGTGATTTAACAACAGATATATCCTACTACAATTCAATTGATGATCCTTCTGAGTGGTTTACTCCACCGCCAAGCATTAGTGGGATGAAAAACATGGGGATTGAGAATGTGTTGCAGTCAACAAGGATTACTTCAACAACATCTCATGTGGTTGGAGATGTTTTACTGGACAATTTGTTCAAACATCCTGTTAATTCAGTGAAAAGTCCCATTGCCAATAGTACTTTTTCTGATGTACATGAGAACTCTGTAATTGCTAATGGTGATGATAACCCATTAGAAGGTTTAGGACTGGAAGTTTGGTGTGGACAAGATGGGGGTTACTGCGAAAATCTTTTGAAGCCAGTGATGGGTTGTAATCTTTTAGATGTTAGCACAAGCACTTCAAAAGGCACGCCAAAGTTGGATGCTGGTTCCATCCTTAGCCCAAGGAAAGGATTGTTCTCAGAGTTAGGAATTGAAGAGCTTCTAGATGGCGGTAGTAATTCTACTTGCGTTTCTAAATCTAGTACTAGTGATCAGGTATCTACTGTCAAGAAAAGAAGAATTGGAACTCCAATGGCCATTGATAATCAAGTTCATTCAGTCTCTGTTTTGTGCTCTAGTGATATAACTAGGCAGAATTTTGACAGCTTAGGCACAACAAAGGATCTCTCAAGGAAAGAGTTCTTTCCAAAGTCACAGGTTGGTTTATGGATTGATGATAGCTACAGCATCAGCACTCATAATACTGTTTTGGAGAGACCTAAGAAGCTTGAGGAGCAGGGAAAGGCCATGAAGAAAAGAGCTAGGCCTGGAGAAAGTAATCGACCAAGGCCAAAAGATCGTCAACAGATTCAGGATCGAATCAAAGAGTTGAGAGGAATTATCCCTGACAGCACAAAGGTATGCAATCTTAAGTCTTTTCTTTTGAGGGAGGGAATTATGAAATAAGCTGCTTCGAGATATCAGGAGTATTGAGGGTGCATTACTGATGTATTCCCATATTTTTCATATAACAGTGTAGTATTGACTCTTTACTGGACCGCACCATCAAACACATGCTTTTCTTGCAAAGTGTAACAAAATGTGCAGATAAGCTGAAGCAAACTAATCAACCAAAGGTAAGGAGCTCTGTGGGTCTACTTAATGTTTTTCATTCTACTCAAGGAAACAAGCTTACATCTTGTGATCCTATTTGATAGTCTTTTATATATATATATATATATAGTTGTTTGGCCAGGAAAACATTACAGTTCTGGAAAATGACATGAAACGTAGCGCTGGTGCTATGTGGGCACTGGAAATCGGTGAACAAACCATGGCTTGCCCTGTTATAGTTGAAGAGCTTGGTCCAGCTGGCCTAATTTTAATAGAGGTATAAAATACAGAATTTGAGAGTTCTTTCCTGCGTGCCTGTTATGGACCTTAACATCTGACTCCACTATATATATTTTCCTTTATTAATTTGCAGACGGTGTGTGAGGATCGGGGCCTTTTTCTTGAGATTGCAGATGCAATAAGAGACTTTGGTTTGAACATATGGCAGGGAGTTATGGAAACGAGAGAAGATAAAATATGGGCTCGCTTCATTGTTGAGGTATAAAAGACACTACCGAATTTTGTTTGTGGACTTTATGAATTATTATTGTGCATAATAAGTGAGGTCACATGTTTTGCAGGCAAAGACTCAAGTAACAAGGGTTGAAATATTTTTGTCTCTTCTGGAGCTTTTGCATCAAACATCCACCAGTATGATGGATTCAACAAATTTGCCTACTGATGTTTTTAAAGGGAGGATTCCCTTGTTAGACAATTATCACCAATCAACATCACATTGTCCTATAACCATGGCTGAGAGACATCAATGATTGTCTTCTGAAACATCTTGAGCTTTCAATTCTTTGAGGAAATTGCTGTGATTGATGTTCTGACGTTGAGGAGCTGAGAAACAAGTAGTAGAAAGTCCAGTTACTGAAATTTATGCATAGGTTAGGATCTTGTGGAGCCTATCTACTAGAAAGATACAAAACTAACACGCATGCTTGTCCGCATTGCAGTTAGGGAGCTGTTCTACTTATGTAATGTACCTTGTTTCAGCCAAAACTTGTTTACATAGTGAAGTTGATAAACCAGGAAGTGATTAATTGCTGATATGATTCTTGCCATTCGATGTGTCAATGCAGACAAAAACTCTCCCCTTGACTTTCAAGTTCATACATAGTGGTAAAATACAAGTTCATTACCCAAGAATCTTGGTAAGTGCAAGGGAATATTGGGTGTTCAAAACAATCCAATTCCAATTGCGACGTACCCACAAAAAAACAGAAAAGAAAATTACGAGTTGTTGTCATGGAGTTTCAGTTGTAGAATTTTCACCGTGCTATGCCGCAAGCCCATTCGCTATTACTTTGTGTTGTTGTGGCTGCCCAAGCGAATTTGGAATGCAACCTGCAAAGAATGAAAAGGACGTTCTTGTAGTTGATATCTATTATGTGAATTGAGAGTGCTAATTGCATTACAACCATCTCATGCATGTAGACTCGGAAATTAGCTTCTAATTTTCATATCAGCACACACTTTCAGAGGTAAGTTCCACATATCAAGTGAAGACGTGAGATCATATCAAGGTAACCCATTTGAGCTAATTCCCAGTTTCACCAAGAATAGAAGAATTGATGGGTTCTAATCAGGACAGAATTTATGAAAACAGATAAGTCGAAGAATTCAGCATCATAGATGTTGAAAATTTTAAATTAAGAAAATTATACAAATTGTATCTTATAACATAAAAAAAGTATCATCCCCCGAGAATTGGAGTAATCACTCAACAATTCTTGTGAACTTTGTTTAATAAGATAAATCACTAAAAGTTAAACTAAAACAAATAATTGATAATTAAACAATGAAATAAGCATAAGTGAATTGGTTAATTGATCAATGCTGAAAATTAGGAATTACTTCTATCCTTATTTGTTTTCACTTCACCTTCTGAAATTAATACTGCTTGACCCTAAATTTTCAGTAATTATATTACTCTCTCTCGAGATTTAATCAGGTAATCTCAATTAAAATAGATAGAAATTGAATTGTGACATCTCAGTCTATTAAAACTCTTCCTAACTATATAATTGGATTTGAAGCAATTCTATAAGTAACTAATAAACAATTAAAATCTCTCTTCAATTGCTTGTTGATTTGATGTTTATAAGTCTATTCAGGTACCAGCTCTCACTGTGCAATATAACACAAATGACTTAATCTAATCTCTTGATTCAAATTGAATATAAAGCGATAAACATCACAAGCATATTTCATTAAATTAAGAATGTAAAGTTTAACGAATAAATCAAGAGTAATTCTTAAAAGAAATTTAGCAATCCATAGATAGTAACCATATATGCCAATTGAGTCATCATTAACACTCAATAACAACAAGGAAATAAAAGAAAATAGTAGATAGTTGATTTCTGGATGTCTTCTCTTCTTTACCTTTGAGCTAGAATTCTACAACTTATGTTCTTCAGGATTTTACTCTTTGATCTCTTCTTTTGTGTTTTCTAATAAGTGTTACCCATATTTAACATGTTTTGCTTGTTATTTGAGATCTTATAGTATTTGTAGTACTTATTCTGCTTCAAGTCCGTTTTTAGGTGATAATTGTCTTTATAGACTAAAAGGAGAAGAATTCAACTAAAATCATGACATATAATGGAAGAATTGAAGCAATCTTGGATTTACATGGTCGTGTAAAGTGACTGTGCAAGTCATTGTAACCGTGTGGAGCTTTAAAGACATTGTTTATGCCCATGTAAAGATACACGCCCATGTATGTTGACATACACAGAAGGCATAAACATTGCAATGTATATGCCAGTGTAAGCTTTTTTGATCGTTTAAAGTCGCGATTGAGAAGTCCACGAGCTTTCAGATTGAAAATGAAACTTTCAATATGTGGAAACATAATCCTCTGGAAACTTTTTCAAATCAACTAAAGGTACCTTTAAGTATCACAAATCATTTTAATACAAATTTACCATGCATAGTTTGATAATCAAAAACATGAATCATTTTTTAAATTTAACATAAATATCTTCACAAGCACGCATCGAACATATTAAGAACTGGGCGATAGTATAGATGGCATTTAGAACTAGGCCCAGTCTGGTTGAGGTCCTGATAGTGCAGATCTGCAATAATTACTTCTCTTCCAAAATTCACTCACATGGGACATATTCAATTGGTTTGATCGGCTTGAAGCGTCTACAAAGGATTCCCAAACTCTCCAAGCAGTATATGGGATCTCGTGTGTTACCGAATCAACAGCTAACTATCCCAGACACATTCAACAGTATCTGGTTGCATCACTTGAATATTATATTTGGCGTATGCATTCCCAAGGCTGCACATATTCTATATCCCTATCACTAAAATGTCAGTAATTCTTATGGTAGTCCTGGTTAAACAATGGAAATTTTAAGATTTGGGATTGTAATCTAACTTGTAACAAGGCATTAAAGATTCCTACTTCATGTTATCCAATGAATCATTCATGTCTACACTGCAAACCCAGAAAGAAAGACGAGAACATCAAATTCACTGAAACACATCCATCGACACAACAGTTACATCCAACTATTTTAAAAGCGACGCTTATAGCTTCCGTCGTCTACTTTAGTAAGTACCAAATTAATAAAAGCAAACTAATTACTCTACATCATAACCTTTCTCTTGAAGCTCCTGAACGACCTCATTCCTCATCCTGATCCACATCTTCATTGCTTCCTGTTCAAACTTCTGGTCCTGAAGCTGCTTCTGGTAATTGACGGAATCATTATCGGTTCCGATAATTCCTTTTGGACCAATTGTAGTGCCCACCATTTTGCCTTGGGCAATGAACTCATCCATTGCCTCTTTGTCACCTGGGTATGGATAATCTATCCTATGGTACAAATGGGCAAGCTCCTTTTCCTCCTTTGGCATAGGCTTCAATGTCCACCAACCAAGAGGTGAGGTTTCGTTGTAGAGCCACGCAGCGCCAAACAACGCGTAAGTGCACAACAGCGACTTCCCGACTTGCTTCCAGAAATAATGATCTTCTTTACCCAAACCTAGTTTTCCAAGGTACTTATCGTAATTCAGCGATTTCAAATAATCGAGACCTGTGCATTAAGAAACAAAAAACAGTAAATGAAGCATTTCTCACAGTCATTTTGTCGAACACCTGAAAAGCCAAAAGTGGTTAAGGTCTAACATGTAAAAGTACGTTATTTTAGCCTTCGCTTTTCCGTTACCTGTTTGTGGTTTCTGAAAACCTTTTCGTACCATATCTCAGTGGATGAAATGCTTCACTGAGGTGTGTGCGCGGTGATCTTGAAGAAGAAACGAATCACTGAAACAATCAGGACTGAAAGCATTACACCTTACAGGAAAGCATTACACCTAGTTTAAAACCCAAGTTTGTAAAAAAATTTCAGGTTGCTTATTATTATTAAAGGGCTTAATACAAATATATATATAGTTTTAGAACTCTTATTCTAGTAGTAAGGGTTTCTAACAAATTTAAATCATACTCTCCTAAAAATTTTACAAGTCCCAAACAGTTAGGATAACATTTGTAAAATAGAATAACATATTTTAACTTACTAGAGAATCTTAATATAATCTAAATTTCAGCCCTTATTTTATGTTGTCAACTCAATTCCCGATCGTCATCTCACCAAATTAAAGCTTGCGCCGCAATATAGAAGTTGATTTAGTGATTTTGAAAACATCATTTTATTATTGTGGATATCTAATTTCATTATATCACATCAGAGAGACCATATTCCATTCATATTATATTTCTCTTGTAGCCTAGTGCCTCTCACATTTAGTACTAGCAATTAGGCAACCAACTAGTGCAAGGAAAAAGCTCACAATAAATAGTGAACTGGCTTTTCAGTATTATGAGAGGTAGATAGGTTGAATTGTTTCCAA